>JAKOGI010002592.1:0-98566 GCA_029747015.1 Carnegiea gigantea | reverse complement strand
TATATATATATATATATATATATATATATATATATATAATATATATAATATATATATATATATATATATATATATATATATATATATATATATATATATATATATATATATATATATATATATATATATATATATATATAATATATATATATATATATATATATATATATATATATATATATATATATGGACGAATTCCAGGAAAGGCTAAATCGGTTGATAAAAGATGGTGGCAAAATGGCTAAACAAAATAGGTAACTCAGCTATCAAAATCAAATGAAAAAATTAAATCAAATTTGCGGCTATTGATTTAAATAAAATCCAAAACTAAAATCAAATTAAATTATGGTTATTAACATAACCAAAATAAAATACAAATAAACCAAATTAAATTAAAAAGAACTATGATTGGTTTGATCCTTTATAAATGAGATACGTAGACAACTCACAACAAAAGAGTGAGTGTAACCCAAATTTCAAATCTAATAAAAGTTTGTTCCCTAAGCTCACATTAAAAATGTATACATATAGTGCCCTTCCTAGAAAATGTCTATACAACCACTATCTGATGCAATATAGTTTTGGATAAAGGCGATTCGACATTAAAAACATGATAACTGTCGATCCAAATTATATCAGGCATTATCAACGCAAAACAAAACAAAGAAAAAAATACAGCAAGACATGTTGGAATCAAAAGGTGGTCTCTCGAGAGGGGGACGTAATTAAGGAGGTCTACCCTCTTGAATAGGGTCATACTCAAAATATACTGATGCACATTTTTGTGCATTGGAAAATTATATTGTACATATTTTTATTTTTACTAAATTTTTTCTCAACAATATATATACAAACACCCACACTCCCCCACACACATATATATGTATGTGTGTGAGTGTGTCTATATATATGTGTGTGTGTGTGCGCGCGCGCGTGCGTGCACATATGGTTTTGTACTCTCTTTTAATAAATGTATTCACATTATTATTAATTGATACATCATTGATGACAAGGTTACATAAAGCACTTTTAATTAATAATCTTCATGAGAAAAAATATAACTTTTAATCATTTTTATAAATACACTAATTTATATTTATTTGTGGGTATCGAATGATTCTATACAAAACACTACTAGATTAAGCTAAAAAAAAAATTTGTTGAAGTAATTAATATGGATTAGGTTTGCCCCATTACAACCCCTTTCCCCTTTGGAGAACAGGCTTCGACTACTCCATTGTCTGCCACTAAGTTAAACTAAAAAATAAATAAACAAATAAAACAATGACAACAATAGTACAAATACTAATGCCAATAATAATAATAACGATAATAATAATAATAATAACACTAACACTAATACTATTAGCTTAAGCTAAAAAATTTAAATTAATTAATTAAATAATAGCCATACAAAGACAATAGTAACAACAACTACAATACTAATAATATTGATGTAACAACAATAATAAGCTAGATCGAGAATACTGGAACTACACCCAAAAAAAAGTCATCGTATCGTACAATCGGTTGTACAAAATCAATTGTACAATTGAATCTCCGCTCACTAAAAATGTTGTATACCTCACCAAAATATACTACTATATATCCATTTCACCCACTAAAAATAATGTATATCTCACTAAAATATTTTAGTCAGGTGACGCATTTTAAATGAACTAATAGATTTTTTAATGAGTAATTAGACCCACTAGTGCGTCTTATATACTCGAGTTTCTTGCACTAAAAATATTGTATATCTTATGAAAATGTATTGTTGTACAAAAAAAAAAAAAAAATGCTATTAAACATTTGAAACTTACTAAATTATATTGTAGTTATTTATATTATTCTTTTTTAGTGAGCTGTGATATTTATTTAGTGAACTGTAATAGTTCTCTAGTGATTTAGAAAATATATTGGGTAATTAATATCATTAATTTAGTGAACATTGCTAATTTTTCATAGCCAAAAAAAAAAAAAGAGATAGTGAGCGAACACATAATACATAATTTAGTAAGCACATACACATTCTTGTTCATATTTTGACATATGATTTTTTTTGTGGGCTGTATTGTGACTTTTGGTAAACTATGATATATGTTTAGCGAGTTATGCTTTATATTGATCATATAATGTGTTGCGATATATTTATTGGTTAACTCAAATATAAGATTCCTTAATGATTAATAGTGACATACTCGAAAAAGTTTCAGTCACTTGTACTCTGACTTTTTATAGGGCTATTTATATTGTATTTTGATGAAGTAAAATATACAATTAACAAGCAAATACTTGAAAAAAATTACTTTTTGTTTATTTTACTATATTTTGGTGAGATATAATAAATAGAACCAGTTGTACAACCGGATTTTAGTTAAGATGTACTACTGTATATCCATTTCCGCTTACTAAAAATACTGTACAACTCACTTGAGTTTCATTCAGTAAAAATGCTATGTATTATATGAAAATATGCTGTTCTACCCCCCCAAAAAAAAACACAACCGTGCATCTAGAACTTCCCAAATTATATTATAGTTACTATTTTTTTTTTAGTGAGCTATGATATTTGTTTAACAAGCTATAGTAGTTTAAGTTGATTTTAGAAATATATTTGCAATCAATATCATTAATTTAGTGAACATTACTAATTGTTCATAACCAAAGGAAAAAAAAAGAGTGAGCAAACATATAACACATAATTTTAGTGAGCACATACACATTCTTGTTCATATTCTAACATACAATTTTTTAGTGAGCTGTATCGTGACTTTAGGTGAGCTATGGTATATGTTTAACAAGCAATGCTTTATATTTATCTTACAATGTATTGCGATATATTTGTTGGTTAATCAAAATATAAGATTCCTTAAACGCTTAATAATGAGATACTTGAAAAAGTTTCAATCACTTGCACTCCAACTTTTTACCGAGCCATTTATATTATATTTTGATGAGGCAAATATACAATTAATGAGCAAATACCTAAAAAAAAAAATTATACTTCTTTGATTTTACTATGTTTTGGTGAGCTATAATATACAAAACTAGTTGTACAACCGGATTTGAACTCACTAAAATTTGCTACTGTACATCCATTTTCGCTCACTAAATATTTTAGTGAGTTGAGACACATTTTTATTGAGCTAATAGATATTTTTACTGAGTAGTCAGACCCAAACCAGCACCTCTTATATACTCGAGTTTCATTCAGTAAAAATACTACGTATCTTACGAAAATGTGTTGTTGTGCAGAAAAAAATGCCATTGTGCATCTTGAAACTCACTGAATTATATTGTAATTATCTATACTATTCTTTTTTTAGAGTACTATGATTTATTTCGTAGGCTGTAATAGTTTTTTAGTGATTTCAGAAATATATTTGGTAATCAATATCATTAATTTAGTGAACAGTACTAATTGTTTGTAACCAAAAAAAAAAAAAAAGAGTGAGCAAACAGATAATAAATAATTTTAGTGGGCACATACACATTCTTGTTTATATTTTGACATACAATTTTTTAGTGAGCAGTATTATAACTTTTGGTGAGTTATGATATATGTTTAATGAGGAATACAATGTATTTATCTTATAATGTGTTGTGATATATTTGTTGGTTAACTAAAATATAAAATTACTTAAATGCTTAATAATGACATACTTGAAAAGGTTTTAGTCACTTGTACTATGAATTTTTACTGAGCTATTTTTCTTATATTTTCATGAGCAAATACTTGAAAAAAAATTATATTTGACTGATTTTACTATGATCTAATATAGAGAATGAGTTGTACAATTGAATTTCAGCCCACAAAAAATGTTCCATAGCTCACTAAAATATACTACTATACACCCATTTTCGCTTAGTAAAAATATTGTATAGTTCACTGAAATATTTTGGTGAGGTGAGACATATTTTTAGTGAAGGGTTAGACCCAAATCAGCGCATCTTATATACTTGAGTTTCGTTCAGTAAAAATACTATGTATCTTATGAAAATGTGTTGTACAAAAAAAAAAATGTTCTTGTGCATCTAAAACTTACTAAATTATATTATAGTTATCTATATTATTCTTTTTTTAGTGAGCTATGATATTACTTAGTGAGTTGTATAGCTTTTTAGTGATTTAAGAAATATATTTGGTAATCAATATCATTCATTTAGTGAACAATATTAATTGTTCATAACACAAAAAAAAAGGAAGAAAAATAGAGTGAGTAAACATATAATACATAATTTTAGTGAGTACATACACATTCTTGTTCATATTTTGACATACAATCTTTTTAGTGAACTGTATTGTCACTTTTGTTGAGCTACAGCCTATGTTTAGTGAGCGATACTTTACATTTATCTTATAATGTATGGTGATATATTTGTTGGTTAACTGAAATATAAGATTCTGTAACTGTATAATAATGTCATACTTGGAAAAATTTTAGTCACTTGTGCTCTAACTTTTTATCGAGCTATTTATATTTTATTTTGATGAGCCAAAATATACAATTAATGGCAAATACTTGAAATAAAAATATATTTCATTGATTTTATTATATGTTTTTGGTGAGCTATGACACATATTTAATGAGATATGATATATATTTAGTGAGTTGGACTATATTTGATTAGTTCAGCTATCTTTGTACTATATCTATTAAATATAATACAGATGCTCTTATGTTGCATTGAAAAATACATAGGCTATGACTTAACTCTAGAACTTGAAAAAAAATTATTTTCTAGTATTATGTGCTATTTATTTTAGTGAGCTATTCTATTTATTTAGTGAGCTATACTATTTATTTAGTGAGGTGTGACAAGTATTTAGTGAGTTACGAATACATTTGGTGATCAATATAATTTAGTGAGGAATACTAAGCATTCATAATTAAAAAAAGAGTAAACGAATAATATAATATATAATTTTAGTGAGCACATATACATTCATGTTCCTGTATTGACGTATGATATTTTTTTTAGTGAGTTGCACTAGGACTTTGGTGAGGTATATAGTATATATTCAATGAGCAATATTTTACATTCATTTTCTAATGTGTTGTTGCTGCTACTACTACTATTACTATGTCTATACATAAATAAATGGAGTTTAAAATTTTAAATTAATCTTAATTACAAAAAATTGCAAGAAAAGAGCGAAGTTGACTAGAATATAAGCAAAATAAATGATGTCCAAATAAATAATTTAACTAAGTAGGCTAAATGATTTTTTTAAAAACAAAGATGCGGAAAGGGCTAAAAAAAAAAAAAAAAAAAAAAACCCTCCTGGATAGCCTAATTCAAACCCTCAACCTCTCATATAAAAAGGTGAAATCCTTACCATTACAACACACATTTGTTGCTACAATTTGGCGCTAATTAATTATATAGTCAAAAAAGATTGAATGGACAAAGCTTTTATCCACCCCATTGTATGTAATAATTTGCATCAAGGTTAGAAAGGGGAAAAAAAAAAAAAAAGTAAACAATACCCCATATGGAAAGGGAAGTAAAGTAAAAGCAAGATAGAAATGGATTTGAAAGTGAAAGGCTCTCGCCTTATCCGCGAGCGGATGTAACCTTAAGGGAGGGGCGTTCATGGACATGCCTAATCCCCAAAAAAAATAAAAAAAATCTAATAAGTTATTTTAAAGGAGGTCATATTGGTATAAGTGAACACCCCTAAAATAGACCTAAAAGTTTATGCACACTCTTTAAACATACCTAACCCACATACTTGTATTTTTAATTTTTTTTAAAATACCACAAGTACAGGTATAAAGTTAGAATTTGATAGAAAAATAAACAAAATTAATCCCTCCCTATCCCCATCGCTCTTGTGTGGATTTTTTAGAGTTTAATTTAATCTAATACTTATGTCTTTAATTTTCTTTTATCATTATTATTGATTTTTTTCAGCTGCTTAGTTATAACGTGTTCTTGGTGTAGAATTTTCTTTAACTTGGCACTTGAACTTCATGTTGTTTCTTTCCCCTCCGCCCTTTACGGCACAATTTGTGTACCAACTTGTGTACCAACTTATGTACCAACTTTAAAATATGAAAAACTATAGAAAGCAAACATAGTAGGCCTATCATAGTTTTTTTTTTGGAGCAAAAAGTGGGATATATTATAATTTCTTATCAATTTCCGCGAGTGTAGAGAAACAAGACGGAACGTTTGTTAAAAAAAAAAAACGAAGCGGAATACTTGTACAAAATAGTCTACCATAGTTTGTATTATATGATTTCTTTGTTTTGATAGTGCATATTAGTGATGACGTTAATAGATGGATACCCCTATTTTAAATGTCTAGATCCCTCACTAACCTTATCATTCGTAAGAATGGGATTTGCATTGGTGCTCTTTTATTTTTTTCCCTCTTATCTTTCGTTCTGGACGACACTGTTTCTCTCGTACCGCGCACATAACTGCTGCCTTTCTAGGCTGCTTCGCTGCTGCCTTCTAGCGAGATTCGTCTTCGCCAACCGCTCAACCTCTTTTGCCAAGGCTGGGAGAGTCGCCGGCTTCAGAAGAACTCATCCCGCCACTAGAGCGCCTGACCTTTCAACGGTCCATCTCCGTTTCACATTGTTGAGGCAGAAAAGGCTCGCTACATTTTTGCTCATGCCTTACTTCTTTATTTTTTTAAAAATCCTTCTTCCACCTTATCCCAGGGGCAGCACTATTTTATTTGTCTTTTGTGTGTCCCTCACAATTAGTGGTCTTCTCTCTGGTTATCTATTGTTGTATTTCTATTTTTAGTTATACGTGTTTCTAACTACATTGCTTAGCTATGGAACAATTATATCTGTATTTTCTTTGTTTCCTAATCAGGGATGGGAGTTGCATCCGAACCCAAAAAACTCGGCCCGAACCCGTCTCATTTATAGCGAGTGTGGGTACAAAAACTTGTAAAAAATGGATACGGGGCGGATATAGGTATTGCGTTTGAAAATGGATATGGATATGGGTATAGATTCTTAAAACCCGTACCCGATTGTGTACTCAATTTACTAGTAAAAAGCGACCAAAATACGGTAAAATTTAAAAATAAATGCTTGGAATTAAACTCTAAGTGTATATTGTTTATTTATGTAGAAATGAAAAATTAAATTTTTTAACTTTTTTAACTTTCGTGAGTTTATCCGACATGAATTTTAGTAGTGTCACTTGAAATTGCTAATCCAATATACCGTGTATGCAAATATGAGTTGAACATAGGTGATACTTTGCGCACTCTATATATACTTGAATAAAACCCGTAAATTCGAAAAATTCAATAAGTATGGGTATGGGTACAACCATCTAAAACCCGATGGGTATGGGTATGACGTTTAAAAATGGATATGGATGCGGGTATAGCTCAAGTCGCACCGAACCCGCTCCATGCCCATCCCTATTCCTAACATCTTTCATATTAATTATTTAGCTATAATTTATGTTATATTTATTTCCTGCAGTTGTACTCTTAATTATTATTTTTTTCCCTTAGGTAGTCAATTGTTTTTTTAATATTGTTGTGTATTTCAGTGTTGGCGTATTTTTCGTTTTTTGGGGGGCGTGTTATTGCATTCGTTTGTTTAGTGGTCAAAATTTTATTTAAGCGCACTTGTTTTCATGGTGTGAGCCACATGATTTTCTTAATAATAATAATAATAATAATAGTAGTAGTAATGATAATAATAATAATAACAATATATACTTCTTCTTCTTCTTATTATTATTATTATTATTATTATTATTATTATTAACTTAACCGACTAGAGAGTAGTGTAGTAATCTAACTATGTCCTTTGGGGCGAATGGGTTAAGAGAAGAGAAGGGATTGAGGTTGCATTTTATATCTTGAAATATTAGGACTTTCATGGATAAGTGTATAGAATTAGTCAAAGATTTACACGTAAGTAAGATTAAGATAGCTTGTACTGAAGAAAATTAGTGGGTGCGAGTAGGGGTGGCAATGGGCGGGTGCGGGGCGGGTTTAGCGTACCCTCACTCATGCCCATTTTCAAAATTAATACCCATACTTATACCCATACCCACTGAGTGTTGTAAAATTATACTCATACTTATACTCATACCCATACCCACTGAGTATAGCAGGTATGTGGGTTTCATTCGGGTACATATAGACAAAAAATAATTAAACTGATTTTGTACCCACATTCGACATCAAATATAGATATGTCGCATTAACACTAACTTTCTAACAACATATTATATCACATCGAGTACAACTAAAAGTTTGTCAATTAAAACAATAAATTAGCACTTGAGAGTTACAGTTTCCAACAAAATGTTCCATCGAAATCTTGAATACTATACAACTCAAAGCAACTAGCGAAATATCCAAGTTCAGCTAACAAATTAGAACTTTAAACGAGTGGGTATGGATTTTAGGGGTGGATATGGGGCGGGAATGGGGCAGTATTGGCAAAATGAGTATGAGGCGGGTAGGACCCATACCCATACCCATACCCATACTCTTACCCATATCCATGCTCATTTTAGCAATACCAGTCCATCCCCATTTTTTTCCGATTTTCACCACCCATGCCCATACCCATACTCATATCCATTTGGGCGGGTTTTGCAGGTATGGGTTTTTTGCCAGTCCTAGGTGGGAGCCAAAGCAAGAGAATTTAGTGGATACAAACTCTGTCGTTTAGAGTTTAATGCGACTAGAAATGGAGTTGGTACCTTGGTTAATAATAGAGTTGCATAGTAGGTCATGTCGGGTAGGGTCCGTGTTCGTATCGAACTTAAACGGGTTAAGAATTTCTTGAGCTGAACCTAATCCGTTTATTAAACGGGTTGAAAAACCTTGACCTGTACCCATTTAATTTTTAAACGGGTTGACCCGTTTAATCCGTTTAAGATAAACAAATCGAGTTCAGTAGCCTCATTACTCATTTGCGCATTTAATATTTTCAATTAACAAGTAATTACATAGCATTAGAAATTAGGTTTACATATCAAGTAAAATAATTACTCTTTAAAACTCCAGGTTCATCATAAGTCAAATTTTTTAGAAATTTGTGTATTCTTAGTTGTCTAACAAAAGGTAAACTGATAAATAAAAAACGAAAAAATGAGTTGATTTATTTAACTCATTTAATTAAAAGGGTTAAATAGGTACTTTTTCGTGTCAAGAAACTCGATCTGAACCTAACTTATTTAATTAAACGGGTTGAACGTGTTAATCCATTTAATTAAACGAGTTGAAAATTTATACCCAAACCCACTTAACTTTGTGTCGGTTTTGGATCGGTAATCGTGTCGGGTCAGCTTTACCCAACTCTAGTTAATAAGGAGTTGGCTGATCAAATTACCGAGTTCAGGTGCAAGATTGAGCGCATTACGTCAATTAAATTAGTAGTGGGGTTACAAATCCTAAATAAGGCAAGTGTTTATGCTCCATAAGTAGGTCTGGCAGATGATATTAAAGGTCTGCTTGGACTAAGGAAAATTAACGGAAAGAAAATTCAAAGAGAAAAAAGTGCTAAGGAAAAAAAGGTTAATTTCTCATGTCTGTATCAAGAAAGGTGAGAGAAAAAAGAAGGAAAAAAATTAAAAAAAATCTATGACCCCCACCTACATTTTTAGTAAAGTCGATCCTGTTCCCCACACCATTCTCCCCCCCCCTCTCTCTCTCTCTCTCTCACCTCACCCTCTCCTACCACCTCTTTCCTATATCATTCTTTTTCATGTGAAATCTTCATCTACACATAATTCCATTAATGACGAGCCTTCATCTACCTTGTCCCGTCTAATTTCCAACTGATGACTTTTTTACCTAGAATTCAAAGCCTTAACTAGAAAATCTTCTTGCAATTCAACGACTACTTTTTTATAATTCTTTAGGTGTTTTATTCTACTCTACAAAAGTTCCAAAACCCCATAACTAATTTCAAGCAATTGGTCTAAATTGAGTCCCAAGTTGTAATATTCTTCAATCAAAACCCAATTTTCTTGCAAAGCGACAGAGGGAGAGAGACATGATTTTTGTGCAAAACAGAGCGCATGGTGGGAAGAGAAGTTTTCCAAAAAGAGAAATATAGCAAGAGAGTGTATTGATTGTTAAAGCTATTGAGCAAAAATCCATCAAGGTTGCCAATTGTGGATAGCTTATGTTAGGAATTAGAGCAAACTAATAGTGGAAGCGTTATAATGAACAATGATATTCAAAATTAAACAACGATAACAAGAACAATAAAGAACATAGATTTACGTGGAAATCCAATGCGGGAAAAATCACGGATGGTGACGAGTACAAATAATCCATTATGAGGGAGTGAGTACAATGTGATCACAGTCACAACGAGTGATTCGATTAAGCAACCAGATTACAATCTCTCTTATAATCTCTCTCAAAAACACTCTCAACCTCTCTCACAAATCTAAGATAGTGAAAATAGAATACTCTATAAGTATTTCTTACTGGTATGGGATTCAAGGATGATTATTAGAGCCTAACCAAGGCTCTTTGTATAGGGTTGAGAGGTATAAGGATGCTAAAAATACGCTAGGAGCAACCCTAGCCGTCAAGACGACGAAATCCTAGCGGCCACGGTCCGTAGCCTAAACTCCTTGAAGCCTGTGATGGATCTGCGGAGCTGATTTTAGACCATTAAATCCAACAATCTCCACCTTGCACCAAAATCACCAACACCAACTCTCGCACACCGTTGTAGCACCCCGAAGGGTAATGCCCCGCAGGGCGGACCCCAAAGGGTATTTAAGCGATCCGAACACCGGTTGAATTCAAGTGATGCCTGAACTTAGCTCTGGGAGACGACTTGTATGAACCTTTCTTCATATAATCTGTTGTAGTAGATGCCTTCAAGACATAGAGGCTTCCTTACCTCAAACCCTTGAACAGAATCCAACTGCCCTTCGAAACCTTCAGAACTCCACCTTCAGCTGAATATTTGCACCCCTTGGATTCAAGGGTGCCTAAAGAGATGAGGTTATGCTTCAAGTCAGGAATGTGATGAACATTCGAGAGAGTCTTAACAACACCATCATGGGTCTTGATTTTAACAGTACCGATTCTAGTTACATTATATTGGGCATTATTGCCCATGTGACCAACAGTTGAGTCAACTGGATCATATGTTAAAAATCAATTCTTATGAGGACACATATGATATGTACACCTAGAATCAAGAATCTAATCAGAATCACTTCCTCTTTCAGTAGAGGTAGCAAACAAAACGTCACCATCAGAATCAGATTCAGCAAATGAAGCTCCAACAGGCTCATGAGAATTATCTTCTTCCTTCTCCCTCTTGTTTTGCAGTTGCCAACAGTTAATAACAATATGACCCAATTTACCATAGTAATTGCAGGTCTTACCAGCGTGAGGATTTCTATGTTTAGAACGGTTCTTACTCCTATTACCGTTCCTCTTTTTAGTTATTTTATTCCTTACTACTAATCCCTCAGTAGAATCAGCATGAATATCAAGATCAAACTTCTCCTTAGACAATGGGTTTGACTTAACATCCTCAAACGATATCGTGTCAGAATTTCTATATAGCATGATCTCCTTAAAGTGTTTATATGAAAGGGGTAGAGTCACAACTAACAAAATAGCCTTATCTTCATCCTCAATTTTTACATCTAAACTTTCAAGGTCAACTACAATCAAATTGAAATTATTTAGATGTTTTTGAACAGGAGTACCTTTTGCCACTTTGAAAGTGTATAACCTTTCCTTCAATCGGATCTTGTTGGCGAGACTCTGAGAGCCGAAACCCGAACTGAACGATCTAGATCCATACCTGAATCGACACCCAAAATGGGATGAACCGATTGGGACCCGAACACCCGAAGTAAACCGATCCAGAACCAAACGAAACCCGAATTGTAGCGTGACCCGAAATGACCCACACCCGAAATGATCCGACCCAATTCAAACCCGATCTGTACTGACCCGACCCGAAGTGAATCGAAAATGGATAACCCGAACCCGAACCGTACCCAATCTAAAATCGATCCGATTCTTACCTGACTCAATTTTACACAAATAAGTAGTAACTTTTTGGGGGGGCTTTTAGTCTTTTCTCTTTTGGGGGGAATTTTGAATTTTTCAAACTCAGTTAGTTGAGTTTAGGTGGGAAAAGAAAAACAACTTAAGAGGAAATTTTTACAAATGAAATCAACTAAAACTTAAGAGGAAAAAATGAAATAGTTAATAGTTTTAAGTTTTTAATTTGATAGATATATAGTAAAAATATAAGAGAAAAAATATTTTGTTGCAATAGGAATTAAGAAAAGATAAGTATAATTAACAATTTATTAAACTTATTAGGATCTGGCAATCCTATTTTACTATTTGATTCACGTAATAACTTAATGCAATGCACCCTATGATTATAAATTTATAATATTATTTTGTGACTACTGTTAGAAATTCCGCACTACTGATCTACGATTCTAAATCATCTTCATAACATGTTTAATTCTACAAAATCATATTCAACAATGTATCGTTGCATATGATTGTATAATAATGTGACTCATTGGAATTTTGGACAATTAAATTCCAAGTTTCGAGTTTCGACAATGGGTATTCACAATCATACAAATGTAATGCTAATTGACACATACGCATATATTGCCGTTGCTTTTTAGTTTTGACTCATTGAGCAAATGCAGAACAAGTTATTAATCTCATAAAGACAAATCTTTGAATGTTGATACATGATCACTTGATGAGCTATCAAAGAACATTGATTTTATTACTAAAAAAGTCGACTTCAACCAACATGTTTCTATTTAGCAACTTCAAACATGTCCAATGTGAAGTTATAAACCAACACCGGGGTCTAAATAAAAATTTTGTTATGTTCTTCCTTCTTTTATTTTTTATTTTTCAAGGTATATTTTGGTATTGAGGTTCACAACTGAAGCCATTGACAAATAATTTACGTTAGGTTGGTCCACTTATTTCGTCACCACATGAACCCAATTGAGATGATTAAAACTTGACTTAACGATATATAATCCTGTAACACCCCCAGCCCATAGGACCGGGAGCGTTACGTTTTCTTAACTTCTTACTTAAAATTATGGGGCGAAACGGATAGAGTTTCCCCTAAAAACTGACTGTTTCCAGGGTAGAAGCCTTACAATAAATCCCTGCAAATCAACGGAAGCGTAAAATATTTAAAAGAAGCTCAACAGCTACACGCCGAAGTTCATAACTCAACGAGCTACTCGCTTGGAGTACACCAAATAGAATACTTCATTGATAAAGAATAAATGAAAGATAAAACTCAACGGTTCACACAACTGGAGTATTGGGGTTTACATCTCAAAACATAACTAATTTTAACCAAGAAGACATCTAACTAATTAGATGGTTGGCTCATATGGCCATACAGAGCGACCTTCGTACCACATGCATTACATGAACTACAATACTTGGTTTACATACGTTTACAAATGAAAAATATATTACATGACTTCATTAAACACGTAAGATCCCTTCAAATGGGCACACACGACACATTGCAAGCAAGAATAGATTCTATCTTGACATAGCTGACTCAACTTCTTCCTGTCATAAGAAAACCTGAGGAAAAACGGGAAAGAGTAGTGGCATGAGTAACCACACGCTCAGTGAGTGTCCCCTGACCCCCTTAAAACCAAAACCGTTGTAAGCAATAATATCTTTAATAGTCACATATCACGTGTTCATACTTTACTATAATATTGGGCATTCGAAAAGTCCTTGTGGAAGGGTTACTAAACATAACCTTCATTTCAGCCACTCAAACATATTTCTAGGTCCTCAATGACTAAGTTCCTTCACTAACAAGTAGTTAAGCACGTAAGCAAGCATCGAGGGCTAAGTATAGGGATGTTTTTTTTCATAACATAACTTCTTAGCATTCCATTTAAACTATGCATGAAACCTCATTCATATGATGTACACATAAAGTTATCTCTATTCATAATCATACTTTTCATGGCATTTCATTCATATGATATACATAAGGCACACACAATTTTCAAGTCTCATTCAAGCCTCATTCATAGGGTATGCATGAAATATGCTTATAAGGCTTTCTTTTTCATAATCCTATGTTACTTAGCATCTCATTCATAAGTTATACTTGGAATGTATACATAGCATTTTATTTTCATTAGCATACCTTACTTAGATCTCATTCATATGATATGCACAAGTATCTTTCTTTCTTCTTGTGAAAACACTTTGCTTAGCCTTACTTGAAATCTCATTCAGATTTCATTCATAAGAAAAGCACAGGGCATGCACAAAAAACTTTTCTTCTTTTCTTGAAAACACTTTCCTTAGCCTCTTGAGGCCTATAAAAACTCTTTTCTTAGCCTCTTTGAGGCTTGTTTTCATTAAAGGAAATCTCTTTCGTAGTAGTCGCATAATGACCCTTATAACATTTCACCTTTCATTCAACTAGCCTCTTAATAGCCCTTAAAACTTTCTTTCTTCTGAAATATTTAAAATGGCAAAATACCAACTGCTTTTCTTTGCTTATTAAGAGAATACATCTGGCATAAGATCATTACAAGGTGCTGATTGGGTGAGATCTATTCTCAACCCCATAGTGAGACCTAACGCTCACGCTTAAGCTCTTACTCCCGGGACGGCTACGTGTAACATATCGGACCATTACCCTCATCAGGGTCTTCTAGGGTCTCTTAGTACCAAGACTTATCCCCTAGGCTAACATAATCATTCATAACATATTGTCGAAAGCACATTATCTTAGCCAATTGAAAGCGTATGGGCCATAACGGCTAATAATTTTGCTGTCTCTCACAGCGAAATCTCTTTTTTCACACATCACACTTTCTTTTCGATCAAATTCTTTAGAGATTCCCCCGTTCAAGCGAGTTCACTCCCAAAATGAAGTTTGTATAGCTAAAATAGGCCATTGATTGCTAATAGTCATGACTATTATTGTTTTGAAACACGAGAAACATCCTTTTTCAAAACAGCACCTTCGCACGCATAATGCATCTTAATAACATAATAGGGGAGGGATTTGCACGTATTACATTCAAGCACTTCATAATCATTTCAACAAAACAATGAGCCACACACGGCCTCGCAATCTACACGATTGCGGTTAATTCACAACCCAAGCTCCGTCCTCACAAGCACCGTAACACAAAGAACCTCGAACCACTCATAGTTCTACCTCAAACCATCCAACTGCCATCTCGGTTCTCAATTTAGTAATTATAACATATTATCATGCAAGCTTATAAAGAGACGTGTATTACGGTTTATGCACTTACCTGGGCAAGCAGCACCATCCAGCGGTGCATTATGGCATATATAAACAGATACACATATATATCTATATCGCATCAACTTGAAGCAGGCACTTAATGAACCGTGTTAAACTAACAAGGCATGAAACTCGATTAGATTCATGACTTATGTTTAGGAATTAAGCATGTTATACCCATGGCATTTTAAATTATTATTCAGGCATAAAATACTAGTTAAGCAACATTGATTCAGGGGTTTCGTTTATTGTATCGGAGTTACTATTCAGGCGTAATTAAGCCAACTAAGCCTCATATGAATCAAGGCGTTCGTTCATTATATCGAAATTACTAATCAGGCATACATTAACCAATCAGGCAAACATCGAATCAAGGGTTCTGTTCATCATATCAAAGTTACTATTCAAGCCTAGTTGAACCAACTGAGCATAATATGAATCAAGGCATTCGTTTATTATATCAAAGTTACTATTCGAACCTATTTACCTCATTTAAGCATAGTACGATTCTAGGCATTCATTCATCATATTGATGTTACTATTTGAGCTTAATTAGGTCATTTAAACTGATTACGATTTTAGGCATTCGCTTATTATATCGAAGTTACTATTCGAACATATTTAAGTCATTTAAGCATAATATGATTCTAGGCATTCATTTATCATATTGATGTTACTATTTGAACTTAATTAGGTCATTTAAGCAGGTTACGATTCTAGGCATTTGTTTATTATATCGAAGTTACTATTCGAACTTATTTAAGTCATTTAAGTACAATATGATTCAAGGCATTCATTTATCATATCGAAGTTACTATTCAAGTCAACCCTTTAGACATGCATTAACTAAACTCACTTGAATCAAACATAAACATGCATAACTCATTTTGAACTAGATTTTCAGGCATATAATAACTAAATTCACTTAAATCGAATCTAAGCATACATAACTCATTTCGAACTAACTTTTCAGGCTTGTATTCCATCCAACTTAACATGCATAGTTTCTCATTACATATTTTATGAAATGAACTAAACCTAAGCTGACATGCATCATCGTTTAGGCTAAACATTTTCGAATCTACTAATATTTAGGAGGCGAGAAACACCCAACTGGACTCCAAGCTATGGACCCGTTCTAAGCACTTTTAAGCTCAATTTGGATGCTGGAAAACCTCAGTCCTTGACCCAGTTAGTCCCAAACGCACGTCTAGTAGCTGGCCCAAACCCTAGCTTGACTGCTTGCTAAACCCGAAACCCTAGCTTTCGATTTGATGAAGTTTCAGTACGGTTTGGGTCAAATTTGACCCCCCCAATTTATAATGGTGGTTGATTATAGTGAGTATGGCCAGATTCCAGCACGTGGTGGCTGTTCAAGGCACCGAAATGTGGTGGCTGGCTTGGCTTCAATTCGCAGAGAAAGGTGGGGGACATGGGTTGGTGGTGGCCGGCGATGAGTGGGTTGTGCTCAGGGGACCACCGTGGTCCTCTCCTTGCCGGCGACGCATGGCGGAGGCAAAGAAGATAGGCGGTGGCCTATGGTTTGCATGGGGGAGAAGGAGAAGAGGAGAAGCAGAGGAGGGAGAGGGATGGCCCGAGCTATCGCAAAAACATGGGGAAGAAAAAGGAGGCTCGTGCGATTTGACCAAATTGCCCCTCCATCTGTCTTTCCCCTTTTTTTGATTCAAGCTTATCCAATACTTAACACCGCTAGTTTAATTCGTATCCCGAATTCTAAACCCAAAATCGATAATACGACCTTCTATCGACTATTCGTTCCCAAATATATAAAGGTTCAATTGATTAAACATCAAAACTAATTCTAAGGTTAACAACCTACTCGCATTCGGGAAACAACGAATAAATCAAATAACGACTAAATTAAACTATCGATATAATTTAAGGGCACAAATAGCACGAATTAAAATCAATAATAGCGTTAATAATTCTTTTTTATAAAATTATCGCTCTCATAAGCACATCGATACTAATTTACCTCACATGGTTAATAAAAATACAAATTTTATAACATAGAAGATAAGGCAGCCACATTATCGTAAATAAAGGAGGCGGGCCTTAGACTCTTCCCCCCTTAAAAGAATTTCGTCCTCGAAATTCTAAGCCTAAGTTCGGTCATTCCTAGAATGTACGCACACAACTAGGATCTATGCGGTAGGTTTCCAAAAGGTTTCATTTAGCAGACACTACTTCTTTTAAATCAAAAGCAAAAGCTTATGGTATCCAGTCTCCTCCTCGCTAATCCTCTTCAAGCGTCTACTCACTCCATTTAGGCGCCAAGGGCAAATAGCATTGAAGAGGGGCAAATGAGTTGGCATGGATAACCATGCCAAACTTATTTTAAATGAACATTATCTTTAAAATTTTTATCTAAGCAATACTAGAATCGCAATGACTACTCTACACTCACGTATTAACACGAGCGGACATTTAAAGGATTTTTCATGTATGACAACTTAAATATAATAATTCGAGGTCATATCAAGGCATTCAACTTAATCAAGTTCATTCTGAGACATGAAGAAATCGAATTATTTCAAAATCAAGTCAGTCAACCAAGGCTTCCGTGTCACAGCAAAGTAGCAAGGACAGGAGATAACTCAGCATCTGCAAGACTAATAATTATGAGCGACATCAATCACTGTTACAAGGTTATAACCTGTACATTACTGAGAGTAATTCATGGTGCTATCAATTAGCAAGCAAGAAAGAACTTGGAAAAAAAATGGCATGCTAAGAATGTATGCTCATGGGCAGTGGGGGTTCAGTATGTTACTTGTAAGCACGTTGTTTCGGGTAGAGATCGCCCACCGAGACTATTAGTCTTCATGGGGGAAGGAAGGCTTCTAAGTACTTAATTTGTATGCACATATTTTCAAAACAGTTGCTCAAGCATGTGAGTTACAGGGCATAATACAGCAAGCAACATGGGAGCTAGTAGAGGAATTACTCAAGAGCTCCTAAGCTTATGTCTCATGTTAGAACTACAATAAACTAATCAAAAGATTTTCGGCCAGAGTGTGTAGCTGAAAGGACAATAAGTAGGCGAGATAATCATAATAGCTTAGCTAATGGAAAGTTTAATCGTAGGGTCTTCATAGAGAACTGATTATCTCTACTTACTGAGAACATGCAAGTAAGATGACATGGTCATAGACATGAATCTACACCCTTTTGCACCCTTATAAGAATATCACAAATATATACCATCAATGTAACACCCCCAACCCCTAGGGTCAGGAGCGTTACATTTTCTTAACTTCTTACTTAAAATTCTAGGGTGAAATGGACAGAGTTTCCCCTAGAAACTGACCGTTTCTAGGCTAAAAACCTTACAATAAACCCCTGTAAATCAACGGAAGCGTAAAACATTTAAAAGAAGCTCTAGTATTACACACAGGAGTTCATAACTCAACGAGCCACTCGCTCGGAGTATACCGAACAGAATAGTTTATTAATAAAGAAGAAATGAAAGATACAACTCAACAGTTGACACAACCGGTGTATTGGGGTTTACATCCCAAATCATAACTAACTTTGATGAAGAAAATATCTAACTAATTAGATGGTTGGCTCATACAGTCATACAGAGCGACCTTCATACCATATGCATTACATAAACTAGAATAATTGTTTACAAGCATTTACAAATTAAGAATACTTTACATGACTATTGGCAATCAATGGCCTATTTTAGCTATACGAACTTCGTTTTTTGAGTGAACTCGCTTGAATGGGGGAATCCTTAAAGAATTTGATTGAAAAGAAAGTGCGATGTGTGAAAAAAAGATTTCGCTCTGAGACGCAGCAAAATTATTAGCCGTTATGGCTCATACGCTTTCAATTGGCTAAGATAATGTGCTTCGGACAATATGTTATGAATGATTATGTTAGCCTAGGGGATAAGTCCTGGTACTGGGAGACCCTAGAAGACCCTGACGAGGGTAATGGTCCGATATGTTATATGTAGCCATCCCGGGAGTAAGAGCTTAAGTGTGAGCGTTAGGTCTCACTATGGGGTTGAGAATAGATCTCACCCATTCAGCACTCTGTAATGACCTTATGCCAGATGTATTTTCCTAATAAGTAAAGAAAGCAGTTGGCATTTTTCCATTTTAAGTATTTCAGAAGAAAGAAAGTTTCAAGGGCCATTAAGGGGCCAGTTGAATGATATGTGAAAAGTTATAAGGGTTATTATGCGACCAACACGAAAGAGATTTCCTTTAATGAAAACGAGCCTCAAAGAGGCTAAGAAAAGAGTTTTTATGGGCCTCAAGAGGCTAAGCAAAGTGTCTTCAAGAAAATAAGAAAAGTTTTCTATGCATGCCCTATTCTTTTCTTATGAATGAAATGTGAATGAGATTTCAAGTAAGGCTAAGCATTGTGTTTTCACAAGAAGAAAGAAAGATGCTTGTGCATATCATATGAATGAGATCTAAGTAAGGTATGCTAATGAAAATAAAACATTATGTGCACATTCCAAGTATAACTTATGAATGAGATGCTAAGTAAGATACAATTATGAAACGGAAAGCCTTATTAGCATATTTTATGCATGCCCTATGAATAAGGTTTGAATGAGACTTGCAAATTGTGTGTGCCTTATGTATATCATATGAATGAAATGCCATGAAAAGTATCATTATGAAAAGAGATAACTTTATGTGTACATCATATAAATAAGGTTTCATGCATAGTTTAAATGGAATGCTAAGAAGTTATGTTATGGAAAAGAAGACCCCTATGCTTAGCCCTCGATGCTTGCTTACGTGCTTAAGTGCTTGTTAGTAAAGGAACTTAGTCATTCATGGACCTAGAAATATGTTTGAGTGGTTAAAATGAAATTCATGTTTAGTGATCCTTCCATAAGGGTTTTATGAATGCCTAATATGATAGTAAAGTATGAATACATGATTTGTGACTATTAAAGATATTACTGCTTGTAACAGTTTTGGTTTTAAGGGGGTCGAGGGGTACTCACTGACGTGTGGTTGCTCATCCCGCTGCTCTTTCCCCTTTTCCCCTAGGTTTTCTTTGTGACATGAAGTAGTTGAGTCAGCTATGTCAAGATGGAGTCTATTCTCGCTTGCAAGGTGTTATATGTGCCTGCTTACGTTTCCCGAATGCGAGTAGGTTGTTAACCTTAGAATTAGTTTCGATGTTTAATAAATCGAATAACGACTAAATTAAACTATCGATATAATTTAAGGCATAAATAGCATGAATTAACTTTAAAATCAATGATAGTGTTAATAATTTTTTTTAATAAAATTATCGCTCACATAAGTACATCGATACTAATTTAACTCATATGGTTAATAAAAATACGAATTCTTTAACATAGAAGTTAAGGCAGCCACATTATCGTAAATAAAGGAGGCGGGCCTTACACTCTTTCCCCCTTAAAAGAATTTCGTCTTTGAAATTCTAAACCTAAGTTCAGTCATTCATAGAATGTACGCACACAACTAGGATCTACGCGGTAGGTTTCCAAAAGGTTTCATTTAGCAGACACTACTTCTTTTAAATCAAAAGGAAAAGCTTATAGTATCCAGTCTCTTCCTCGCCAATCCTCTTCAAGCGTCTACTCACTCTATATAGGCACCGAGGGCAAATCGCATTGAAGAGGGGCAAATGAGTTGGCATGGGTAGCCATATCAAACTTATTTTAACTGAACATCATCTTTAAAATTTTTATCTAAGCAATACTAGAATCGCAATGACTACTCTACACTTACGCATCAACACAAGTGGACATTTAAAGGATTTTTCATGTATGGCAACTTAAACATAATAATTCAAGGTCATATCAGGGCATTCAACTTAACCAAGTTCATTCTGAGACATGAAGAAATCGAATTATTTCAAAATCAAGTCACTCAACCAAGGCTTCCGTATCACAGCAAAGTAGCAAGGACACCAAAGTAGCAAGGACATGAGATAACTCAGCATCTGCAAGACTAATAATTATGAGCGACATCAATCACTGTTATAACGTTATAACCTATACATTACTGAGAATAATTCATGGTGCCATCAATTAGCAAGCAAGAAAGAACTTACAAGAAAAATGGCATGCTAACAATGTAGGCTCATGGGCAGTGAGGCTTCAGTATATTACTTATAAGCACGTTGTTTCGGGTAGAGATCGCCCACCGGGACTAGTAGTTTTCATGGGGGAAGGAAGGCTTCTAGGTACTTAATTTGTATGCACATATTTTCAAAACAGTTGCTCAAGCATGTGAGTTACAGGGCATAATAGAGCAAGCAACATGGGAGTTAGTGGAGGAATTACTCAAGAGCTCCGAAGCTTATATCTCATGTTAGAACTACAATAAACTAAACAGAAGATTTCCGGTTAGAGTGTGTAGCTGACAGGATAATAAGTAGACAAGAAATTTGTAATAGCTTAGCTAATGGAAAGTTCAACCATAGGGTCTTCGTAGAGAACTGATTATCTCTACTTACTGAGAACATGCAAGTAAGATGACATGGTCATAGACATGAATCTACACCCTTTTGCACCCTTATAAGAATATCACAAATATATAACGCAACACAACCAACCCACACCAGGTCATGCATATTTCACAATTCGATGATCAAGTGATGTATAGACTCCAATGCGACCATAAGCACCCCTAGCACATTATCGTGTCACATGAAGTAGATGGACAATCACATATTCACGCAAATGTGGGTCTCTAAGATCACAAACTATTATTATGCAGAACAGTAGCATGATAATACTGCGACCTAAAACAGAAACAACCCCATGAAACTAATGGCATTAAGTAAGTCAACTAATAAAATAAAATACACTCTGAGGTTTTCCCATGAAGTTTATCATGTAACATATGGTACAAGATAGCACGATCATGTCATGCCATGACACTTGGATCAATCACGCTAATGGCCATTTTATACAACTCACACACCAAATTTAGAATAAAGAATTTAATATGACCTTGGATACATTATCATGCTTCCCTCCTAAAACACGAAATATATAAAGGTGAATACATGCGAACGCAGCCTCTTACAGTCATTACATCATGCATTAAACACATGTGTATGCAACCACTCAAGCTATACCATAAGATAATAAAATTCGTGGAGTGTAAACAACGGCTCAAAGATCATACTGTTTGACAAATCACACAAGTTAAATTGTTCGGCTAATTCAGCCACATGCCTGACCAAACTCAAGCTAAGCAAAGACCATAAATTGCATTTACTAAACAATTCATCGAGAAAACACATCAATGATAATTTAATGACAAGTCCAAAGTAACTATATAAGCTCCTATGAGCTTAGCACTAGACGTATGCCATGTTGATACTCGAAGACACTTAAACTCATTCATCGTCACCCAAGAATGTACCTATATGACCGTATGTAAATACAAACCCTAGGTTGCAACCTATAGTAAAAGGATAAGCCATACGTCTATGGCTTGTGGGCCTATATGCTTTCGCCATGCTACTTTGTTCAATCAATGAGGGTAAGAATATATGAATGCAGGTTTCTATGGTTGTCCCATCATGCTTCAAACATGGGTGCATGAAGTTACTTAGCTATAACATGAAATTATAGAAGCCACGGAATGCAAATAATGAGTCAGCGGTTATGTCATACTATGAATTATAAAACTTGTATCATCTAAACGACCAAGTCATATAATAAACCAATTTAAGTCAAGCAAACATCAAGAAGTGCAACAACTTATTCATAAAACACATAACTGGTCATGGACACATCAAGCAGCGAATGCATCTTGACAAGTAAGTATTCAATACATCTAGTTACACATAGAAGCTTATACTCATAAAGCAAGGCACGAACACCCTTGTAAAGCAAATGCAAGTCTTAAGATGCAACAGTAAGGCCTAACTATAGAATTATAAAGGTCTTTTATACGAAAGAAAAATCTTAACTCACTGTTTAGGAAGGATCTCAACCTTCAAGGTCTCTATATTTCAAAAGGAGAATAGCTTAACTGCTTCTAGCTCATTCCCTACCAACCATTGAGTGCGTCTGCTTACTTCATTATAGGGCCCGAGGAGCAAATCGTACTTTAGGGGCAAAGATGAGCTTAGAGTTAAGACTTTTCCAATCATTCGAATTCAAATCATATGTTCGTTAAACTTTCGATTGAGCTAAGACTTAACTTATCCACGAAAATACGAGTCACTCGGCCTACACCTTAGCAAATGGTTCTTTCATCCAACCATTCAGCTCACTCAAGCCGCACCTAACTAGGTAAACGCACTAACATTCCCATAAAACTCGCATTTGCACACAAGACAGGCATATATCACGTCATTATGAACGCATTCCTAGGCGACTATATGAGATGCAAGACTCAGGTCACAACCTATGATCGCAAGACCATGCTCGGATACCATCAACGTAACACCCCCAGCCCCTACGACCGGGAGCGTTACGTTTTTTTTAACTTCTTACTTAAATTCTGGGGCGAAACGGGCAGAGTTTCCCCTAAAAAATGACCGTTTCCAGGCTAGAAGCCTTACAAAAAACCCCTGCAAATCAACGGAAGCGTAAAACATTTAAAAGAAGCTCAACAGCTACACGTCGGAGTTCATAACTTAATGAGCCACTCGTTCAGAGTACACCAAACAGAATAGTTCATTAATAAAGAATAAATAAAAGATACAACTCAACGGTTCACACAACCGGAGTATTGGGGTTTACATCCGAAAACATAGCTAACTTTAACCAAGAAGACATCTAACTAATTAGATGGTTGGCTCATACGGCCATACAGAGCGACCTTCGTACCATATGCATTACATGAACTATAATACTTGATTTACGTACGTTTACAAATGAAGAATACATTATATGACTTCATTAAACACGTAAGCTCTCTTCAAATGGGCACACACGACACCTTGCAAGCAAGAATAGGTTCCATCTTGACATAGCTGACTCAACTTCTTCCTGTCATAAAGAAAACCTGGGGAAAAAGGGGAAAGAGTAGTGGGATGAGCAACCACACACTCAGTGAGTGTTCCCTGACCCCCTTAAAACCAAAATCGTTGTAGGAAATAATATCTTTGATAGTCACATATCACGTATTTATACTTTACTATAATATTAGGCATTCGTAAAGTCCTCGTGGAAGGGTTACTAAACATAAACTTCATTTCAGCCACTCAAATATATTTCTAGGTCCTTCAATAACTAAGTTCCTTTACTAACAAGCAGTTAAGCACGTAAGCAAGCATTGAGGGCTAACCATAGGGATCTTTCTTTTCCATAACATAACTTCTTAGCATTCTATTTAAACTATGCATCAAACTTCATTCATATGATGTACACATAAAGTTATCTCTTTTCATAATCATACTTTTCAGGGCATTTCATTCATATGATATACATAAGGCACACACAATTTTCAAGCCTCATTCAAACCTCATTCATAGGGTATGCATGAAATATGCTCATAAGGCTTTTTTTTTCATAATCGTATCTTACTTAGCATTTCATTCATAAGTTATACTTGGAATGTGCACATAATGTTTTATTTTCATTAGCATACTTTACTTAGATCTCATTCATATGATATGCACAAGCATCTTTCTTTCTTCTTGTGAAAATACTTTGCTTAGCCTTACTTGAAATCTCATTCACATTTCTTTCATAAGAAAAGCATAGGACATGCACAGAAAACTTTTCTTCTTTTCTTGAAAACACTTTGCTTAGCCTCTTGAGGCCTATAAAAACTCTTTTCTTAGCCTCTTTGAGGCTTGTTTTCATTAAAGGAAATCTCTTTCGTATTGATCGCATAATGACCCTTATAACTTTTCACATTTCATTTAACTGGCCTCTTAATGGCCCTTAAAACTTTCTTTCTTCTGAAATACTTAAAATAGCAAAATACCAACTGCTTTTCTTTGCTTATTAGGAAAATAGATCTGGCATAAGATCATTACAGGGTGTTGATTGGGTGAGATCTATTCTCAACCCTATAGTGGGACCTAACACTCACGCATAAGCTCTTACTCCTGGGAAGGCTACATATAACATATCATTCCATTACCCTCATCAGGGTCTTCTAGGTTCTCCTAGTACCAGGACTTATCCCCTAGGCTAACATAGTCATGCATAACATATTATCCGAAGCACATTATCTTAGCCAATTGAAAGCGTATGGGCTATAACGACTAATAATTTTGCTGTCTATCACAGCGAAATCTCTTTTTTCACACATCGCACTTTCTTTTCAATCAAATTCTTTAGGGATTTCCCCGTTCAAGCAAGTTCACTCCCAAAACGAAGTTCGTATAGCTAAAATAGGCCATTAATTGCTAATAGTCACAGCTATTATTATTTTGAAACACAAGAAACATCCTTTTTCAAAACAACACCTTCACACGCATAATGCATCTTAACAACATAAAAGGGGCGGGATTTGCACGTATTACATTCAAGCACTTCATAATCATTTCAATAACACAATAAGCCATACACGGCCACGCAATCTACACGATTGCGATTAATTCACAATCCAGGCACCCCCTCACAAGCACTGTGCCACAAAGAACCTCGAACCACTCATAGTTCTACCTTAAACCATCCAACTATCATCTCGGTATTCAATTTAGTAATCATAACATATTATCATGCAAGCTTATAAAGAGACGTATATTAGGGTTTATGCACTTACCTGGGTAACCAGCACCATCTAGCAGTGAATTATGGCATATATAAACACATACACATATATATATTTATATCGCATCAACTTGAAGCAGGCACTTAATGAACCGTATTAAACTAACAAGGCATGAAACTCGATTACATTCATGATTTACGTTTAGGAATTAAGCATGTCATACCCATGTCATTTTAAATTACTATTTAGGCATAAAATAACTAGTTAAGTAACATTGATTCAAGGGTTTTGTTTATTGTATTGAAG
The DNA here is from genome assembly GCA_029747015.1 of Carnegiea gigantea. NCBI lineage: Eukaryota > Viridiplantae > Streptophyta > Magnoliopsida > Caryophyllales > Cactaceae > Carnegiea > Carnegiea gigantea. Next base: position 72,306 of record JAKOGI010002592.1, on the reverse strand, counting down.
TTACTATTCAGGCCTAATAAGCCAACTAAGCCTCATATGAATCAAGGCGTTCGTTCATATATCGAAATTACTAATCAGGCATACATTAACCAATTAGGCAAACATCGAATCAAGGGTTTCGTTCATCATATCAAAGTTACTAGTCAAGCCTAATTAAACCAACTAAGCATAATATGAATCAAGGCATTCGTTTATTATATCGAAGTTACTATTCGAACCCATTTACCTCATTTAAGCATATAGTATGATTCCAGGCATTCATTTATCATATCGATGTTACTATTTGAACTTAATTAGGTCATTTAAGTAGATTACGATTCTAGGCATTGGTTTATTATATCGAAGTTACTATTCGAACCTATTTAAGTCATTTAAGTATAATACGATTCTGGGCATTCATTTATCATATCGATGTTACTATTTGAACTTAATTAGATCATTTAAGCAGATTATGATTCTAGGCATTCGTTTATTATATCAAAGTTACTACTCGTACTTATTTAAGTCATTTAAGTATAATAAGATTCTAGGCATTTGTTTATCATATTGAAGTTACTATTCAAGTAAATCCTTCAGGCATGTATTAACTGAATTCACTTGAATCGAACCTAAACATTTATAACTCATTTCGAACTATATTTTCAGGCATGTAATAACTGAATTCACTTGAATCGAATCTAAACATACATAACTCATTTCGAACTAACTTTTCAGGCATGTATTTCATCTAACTTAACATGCATAGTTTCTCTTTACATATTTCATGAAATGAACTAAACCTAAGCTGACATGCATCATTGTTTAGGCTAAAACGTTTTCGAATATGCTAATATTTAGGAGGCGAGAAACACCCACCTGGACTCCAAGTTATGGACCCGTTCTAAACACTTTTGAGCTCGATTTGGATGCTGAAAAACCTCAATCCTTGACCCAGTTAGTCCCAAATGCACGCCTAGTAGCTGGCCCAAACCCTAGCTCTACTGCTTGCTAAACCCGAAACCCTAGCTTCCGATTTGATGGAGTTTTAGTGCAGTTTGGGTCGAATTTGACCCCTCAATTTATAATGGGGGTCAATTTCGGTGAGTATAGCCAGATTCCGGTACGTGGTGGCAGTTCAAGGCACCGAAACGTGGTGGCTGGCTTGGCTTCGATTCGCAGAGAATGGTGGGGAACACATGTTGGTGGTAGCCGGCGGTGAGTGGGTTGTGCTTAGGGGACCACCGTGGTCCTCCCCTTGCTGGCGACGTGTGGTAGAGGCGATGAAGACAGGCGGTGGCCTGTGGTTTGCATGGGGGAGAAGGAGAAGAGGAGAAGCAGAGTAGAGAGAGGGATGGCCCGGGATGTCGCGAAAACATGGGGAAGAAAAAGGAGGCTCGCACGATTTGACCAAATTGCCCCTCCATCTCTGTTTCCCCTTTTTTTGATTCAAGCTTGTCTAATATTTAACACTGCTAGTTTAATTCGTATCCCGAATTCTAAACCCAAAATCGATAATACGACCTTCTATCGACTATTCGTTCCCAAGTGTATAAAGGTTCGATTTATTAAACATTGAAACTAATTCTAAGGTTAAGAACCTACTCGCATTCGGAAAACGACGAATAAATCGAATAACCACTAAATTAAACTATCGATATAATTTAGGGCACAAATAGCACCAATTAACTTTAAAATCAATAATACCATTAATAATTCTTTTTAATAAAATTATTGCTCACATAAGCACATCGATACTAATTTACCTCATATGGTTAATAAAAATACGAATTTTGTAACATAGAAGGCAGGCAGCCACGTTTCCGTAAATAAAGGAGGCGGGCCTTACAAATCATTTGGATAATTGCACGGTGCATTTGATATAGGGTTAGGGATGAGTTGTATACTTGTATTTGTAATTTACTAAGTTTCTTAGTAAGTTTAGAACTAACCCATATATATATATATATAATCAATTAATAATTAATTGATTATATATATATATATATAATCAATTAATCATTAATGTATGAATTAAAAGAAAAATATAGAATAAATGGGTTTGTCTAGTTAAACAGCTTTTATCTATTAAATGCAAGTTAAGAGTAAAAAACTAAAGATAGCTATATTGAAAATATATAATGATTTGAAAATTAACTCAACTTGATTTATACCCGATTCGATTTACACCTAATCCGATATTGACCCAAATATTGAATTGAATCTCGATCCAAATTACACTTGACCCATACCCGATTCGAATTGGGCTACTGTGGATAACCCGAAACAGACCCGACTCGAACTCCTCCTGAACCGAACCCGTACCGACCCGAACATGATACCCGTAAGTGACCCGAGCCCTAATTGAACCCGAACCGAACCGAACCCAACCCAACCCAAACATGGTTGACCCGAAAGTGACCCAAATTTGAGATTCACCCGAACCGAACCCAAACCTCACCCGAACATGGTTGACCCGAGAATAAGCCGAACCGAGCCAAGATCCAACCCGCACCCAACCCGAATGACCAATTTGCCAGGTCTACTCTTCGTTATGTAGGGTTCCTCCAGCCGAACCCAAAGACCCACTGCAGTTGTCTTATCAAGCACTTCTCGCAAGACATGTGGTGTCAAACACAACTGTATGGCAGAAAGTGTCTTCAGCTCCAGTTCCTCCCATTCGTCGTCCGTCAAAGAACCATGCTTCTTCTTTTGCTGCTCCGCCCATTGTTCGTCTGCCATCGTACTGGGCTTCGTATAAGGTCCTGAAAGAACCTTCCACAATCCATGCTAGATGAGAACCGCTCTCATCTACACCTTCAAGAGATTAAAACTAATCTCCCATCAAACTTCAGAATATCAACCTTCATAATTCAAAATACATCCTAAACCAGGGCTGTGATACCACTTATTAGGAATTAGAGCAAACTATTAGCGGAATGATATTCAAAAGTAAACAACGATAACAAGAACAATAAAGAACACAAATTTATGTGGAAATCCAATGCGGGAAAAATCACGAATGGTGACAAGCACAAATAATCCACTATGAGGGAGCGAGTACAATGCGATCACAATCACAATGAGTGATTCGATCAAGCAATCAGAGTACCATCTCTCTTATAATCTCTCTTAAAAATGCTCTCAACCCTAGCTGTGAAGACGATGAAACCCTAGCCGCCACGGTTCGTATCCCAAACTCCTTGAAGCCCGTAGTGAATCTGCAGAGCTTATTTAGTGCCATTAAACCCAACAACTTATGTTAATTTTCTAAAAACTTTCCTCATCTTTTCAGGGGAAAATTATATGCCCTAAAAATAATTTATTTCCATCAAACTTTTTTCTAGACTTTTTCTTCGCTAATTGTCTACGTTGAAGCAGAGAAAAAAAAATTGTGATTTTCCAAATTTTTTTTGTTTCCTTCTAATTTATAATATCCAACGACATCCTAAAAGATAATTTTAGAAGGATTCTAATGTTACATGGGTGCAGACTTTAAGGGCATACAGATGGGCATGACATGAAGCATAAAAGTTTGGACAATAGAAAAAGAAACAAAGGCGAGGCGTCCATTCTATATGCAGTTGCTTATGCGTTAATGATTGTAAACTCCCATTTTAAATGAAGGAGGACCACTTGGTGATTTTTAAGGATGACATCACATACTCAAATTGAGTACTCTCTGACAAGAGAAAGCAATAGGGCGTTGTGTAAAGGTTGTAAAGTTATACTCAATGAGTATTTAGTGACACAACATAGACTATTAGTGATGGATGTGAGATTACCATTTCAAAGAGGAAAAGGAGGAGTGTTGAGTTCCTAAAGTTAAATGGTGGAGTCTTACTGGTGAAAATGCAATTTAGTTATTAGAGAAGATTAAAACATGAGGGAAGTGGAAACGAGCAATCTAGTGTAGGTAGAGTGCACTTATAGGTCGGCAAAGGAAATGTTAAGAACCTCTAGACGAGGTGGTGATTGAATAAAAAGAGCTTGGTGGTGAAATAAACAGGTGAAAGAAAAAGTGAAGGAGAACAACGTACATACGCTGCTCTCATTAATAATAGAACTGGTGAAGAAAAAAGGTTAAAAAGTTAGGTACAAGACTGCTAAAAGGCTACCAAAGAAAGCTATCACTTTAGCAAAGAATAGTATCTATGAAAGTTGAGACTAAGAAACCTGAGAAGGAGGTCCTTAAGTTAGCAAAGGTTAGGGAAAAGATAATAAAAGACTTAGGAAATGCAAGCTGCATCAACCATAAAAATGGCAAGGTCCTAGTAGAGGCAACAAAAATAAAGGAAATGCTAGTAGCAACTTTACTTTTGCAAGCCCTTTAATAGTAAGATGATTGAGAATTCCTAGAATTGTGAGCAAGGGTGTCACCAGAGGCAACAAAACTACTGGTTCTATGGATGCACTAGTAAAAATGAGATCAAAGAGGCCTCAACAAAGATGAAGATTAGGAAGGTTACGGGCTCAAACTGTATCCCCTATGAAAATTTGGAAGTCGTTAGGCGAAAAGGGATTAAAGTGGCTAATGAATCTATTTAATATTATTTTTAGGGTTACAAAGATACCAGTGAACGAAGAATCAGTACAAACATCTATATCTATAGGATCAAGAGTGATCTCTAAAATTGCAATAATTATAGAGTATAAAACCACTTGGTTACACTATAAAGTTATAGAAAATGGTGATCAAGAGGATGTTAACGAATGATATATTGTTTTTGGAGAACCAATTTTGTTTTATACCTGGTAGATCGACTGTGAAAGTAATTCATCTCATAAGAAGGCCTATGAAATTGTATAAGGAAACGAAGTTTATCATTCAAGAATACAGCAACACTTTGGATAGGAGTTAAGCTCGTTGATCTTGTTGTTACGTCATTGAGTACTCTTTGTCTTTAGCGTTTCTCCATATAGTAAAGCCCACCCCTCAAGCTAGATCTCCACTTATAAGCAGTGAGAATGAGAACGTTGGAGGATACTAGAGATGTGGTTGTTGGATCCTTTAGAATATTTTGCTGGATGCTTTTATGTCACAACTACCAGCTTGTTCTAGGGCCTTAATGTCAAGTTCACTTTTTCAACATCTACTCAGCCGCTTATTGACATCTCATGTCTTGGAGATGTGGTTCTTTAGCCTTCATTTAATATCTTAGCTATTCCATTCTATTTTGTTAAGGGAGAAACCACTTTTTTAGTTTTGATGTACTTGACATTCTTTAATTCTATGATGGTTGACTGCAATTGTCCCTTTCAAGAAAAAGTGTTTTTTGTTTTTACTTGATTTGCAAAATATTTAAATATGCTTTCCAAGCATCCAAAATGTCACTATCTATTATGTCATCCAAAACCACAAAGACAATCTTGCTTTTTGAAAAGCGTACAATTGAGTAATTAGTAAGATAACCTGATCAATTATATTAAAATTAATTTAATTAATCCATATTGGTATAGTGTGGTATACAACCCTTTAAAGTACAAAACAAATAGCTAAATTTCAAGCACATGATGAATAAATTTTGTACCAAAATTTACCTCATGTCTCCTTATCATGGAATGCGTATTTATGAATAGTATAAGTGTTACCAAATACATATGCAAATTCCAGGGACAGAAGAATAATCATAGAGTCACAAAATTCATTTTATGCTCGTTTCAAGTTGTACACCTTTTATGGCTCTGACAAGTGTCCGTTTCTGCCAATTCAGTTAAAGTCCTTGTCAATAAAAGCTCAAGGTATTTGAACTCCAACATTGGAGCTCTAGACAATTAGATACCCAATGATCTTGTTAAGCACTTTTCTTGTAAGCAATCAAAAACACAGATAGTATTCAAGTATGCGTCCAAAAGGATCTAACAACTGTATCTATATGGAAAATGTGCCTTGAGATCAAGACATATAACAAACATCACTTGACACTGAGGTGATTGTTCAGAAAAGAATATGACGAAAACCTTGAAGTACAAGATGGTAGAAGGAATATGTGCACACCCTGATAATATCCTAAAATGACGCAGAAAGAAGAGGAGAAGAGTTTGTCATTTGATTTTGGCTTGCATATTGGGCACGTAGCCACAGACGCCCTATTGACCACATTTAGATTAGAGATTGGAAGGATAACATCATATATCACCAACCTCCCAGAGACGGTTAAGGAATTAAAATACGTAGGAGTGTAGACCATCTAAAATTGCCCTTGCAATATAGACAATAAATTATTATGTACTGCATTTTAAATCAGATGTTTCCGAAAATTTGACTTCCATATAAGTCGTTTAAATAGGAAATATGAGCATCTCTAAGTCAAATGCTTTTCTGTGTCAAATAACACTTCTAAAATTTTCAATTGGTATGATATGGTTAAATAAATCATGATTTTTTATGTATGTATATTCCCATTTAGGTGTTTCAGAAGCCAGTTGAGTCTTTCATTTGTGTGTTCGTTGCGGGGTGTTATCAGCTGGAGATTCTTCTTCTTTATGATTTGCGAAGTTTATAAATGCAGTTGATTATATCATATTGATTTAACTCTCTTAATTTCGATACATGCTTAATCTGTCTTCCCTAATCTTTAGAATGGTGAAGAGATCTCATTTCATGCATGCTCCCGTGTTTCTCATGCTTTGGTTTGATGCATTGATCTCTTTTCACTTCCTCTTTTTCTTTTGATCACATCATTTTGTGTGTGTATTTGTGGAAATTGTTATTAAGCAAATTTATCAAGATATTGGTTATGTTACGTAATAGAGGTTGAAGTAGAGGTTAGTGATGTAGTTGTTAAAATGTTATAGATCACGACTTAAAAGTGTTTAGTAAAGTAATGGATAAGGTAGTAGTTAGAGGTTTATGTACTGTCAAAAGTTAATAAAAGTAGTTTTTACAAACCTCTACCTAGTGGTTGCATTGCAAATTACAAAATTCTTCTTTTTATTTACTAAAAATCTTTATTTATTGTGTCATTTTTAGTTGTTTTACATAAATCTACTATTTCAATAACTATATTTACCAAACACATTTATTTTAAATCACTAGTTGAACAGTTAACAACTAACTACTAATGGGTCATAGCTAATCGCTAATAAAATCACTAACAGCTAATAAAGTAATTAACTCTTACTAAAATAACTAATTTTACCGAACGCGCCCATTATGTACCATAACTTCTCCATCAAATTGTAACGTTGATAAAGTTGAAAGATACGTGGTTTAGTTGGTGTAGTAGCTTTTTTACTGCACTTTCCCAGAATGAAATAATTGTTAATAAGCAAATTTATCAAGAGTGAATTTATCACAGTCCCTTTAGCAAATAAGTTGGAAAATGATTTTCTTTTAAGTTTGGATACTTTTAAATGAATTTGACATTTTGTTATCTTTTATAAGGTTCTTAATGCATTAATTGGATATTTGTTAGTAGATATGTTAGGCGTTACTTGCTGAAAGGGTGTTTGCCGAATTGGCATTATTGCTCGCCTCCCAACCTTCTCACTAGGGTTTAACTCTGGGGAGGAACTGTATTAGGCCATTATTTGGAAAATAGAGATGGATAGGTTGTGGGGCTGTTGGGCCAAGGCAATATGCTTCCGCCCACCCCTAGGTCTGTTGGCCCACTGGGTCTCCCTAAGACCCACATTACTTATATTTATGTCAAGAATTTCATCAGTTGCGTCCAAAATACTTTTGGGATGTTTAAATATTTCAAGAATTTCTACTTATATTTATGTCATTTGGAAAAAACTAAATGTACTGCACTTTTGTCACTTCAGTACTTTTTAGGATGTTACATGGTAAAAATTTTGGTATTACAGTATATAAAAGCATATATTTAAATGTAGTCCATGATAATTAAACATATGTTAAGCAAAGTGCTTTTTGGCATCAGCAGGAATGGTTCCAAACAATCTCCTTTTGCGGCAAATATTATTATTGGCATGAAAAACTATCACAATGCTAGACCAACATAAAATAGTGTATCTTCCCTGATCTTCTTACGCAGAAATTGTCGAGATATCTTCGACACTGAAAATCTCGACCCTTTCTGAGAGCGTCGATGGAATTTCTCATTGTTTTTTTCTTGTGACAGATGTGGGGCAAAGGCGTCGAGATCATGTGCATTTTCTGGTAGTGAGTCTTTTGTGTGAGCAAAGTTCAAACATGGCACCCTGATTCTCAAAGGCTAGATTTCCTCTAGCTTAAGAGTAGCCACCAACATGGTGGAAGAGGATGATCATTATTAAGATGAGAGGACAAACATGGTACCAACTGCGTAATCACTTTCTCCCTTATGTACCAAATGTGCCCGTATGGGCCTAGTAGCAACACCCTCTGCCAAGACAACATGGAGGTTCTCTCAACATAAGCTGTTGGGTTCTCTACCCCAGACCGAGGGTCTTAAAACCACCTAGAAAGAAGGAAAAATGAGTTAAATAGGCCATCCTAAGACAAAATACAAAGATATGGATGTAGATTTCCGTCATCATGGGTTATCTCATTCAGGTGAGCCCTAAGTTGATTAATGTCCGTGAGATGCCTTTACTCCTCTTCCACAAATTTTTCTTTAAACACATCATCATGGGGATACAACTAAGTGCTCAAGACTGTAGGCACAACCACCATGAAGTACTTTATAAAGTGGGATTATACAAATGATGGTGGGTAAGGTACAAAACCACATTCCTTGAATCACCATTCACAGCCAATGCCAAACATTCCTCTCCTGAGTGACATATCTCATATTTATCGAAAGTTTGGTCAAGTTTGAAGCTGAATTAGCTCAACTATGGATGACACATAAGGCTTAGACTCACCAATAAGTCTACTTTGAATCATAAAGTCGTATTAGGTCATAGTTCACTTATTAGTGGTGAACTACATCAATAAATCTTACAAGAAGAAGCTACCTAGTTTATTTAAAGGAACGTATGTCAACTTTGAGCTGAGTTTTAACATATCAAGAATTGTTTAAATAAAAGCATTTAGCTATGCTTAGGAAGCTCTTTGAGTCTAGTTTTCCATCCAGGTATGTAGTTTTTGGAAATCCCAAGCCATTTATGGAAAATCTAGCAAAGATGCAATATTTCCAAAATTCAGATGTTCACTGCTTAGCCTGAAAAGGAGACTAAAAACTGGGTTTAGGAACCTTGAACCCACCTAAGGAAGCAAGATGTAACAAGATAACACTTGCTAGATAATTATTGGAATATTCTCAAAAGGAAAGGTTTAAAGAAACTTTCATTTTTTACATGTCATAAACACTAAATTTCTAGCACATAGGGACAAGGAAGATTTGTACTATTTGTACTATTTTCCTTGTAATATGAGTCTGTATATTTGTTCGAGTTATTTCATTGGTTTGTACTAGTGAGAAAATGTTAAGCTATTTTTATTGGCCATGTAAGTTTTGCTATTTATTTTTTATCGGTCCTAGTAGGGCATTTTTTGCTAATTTCTAGTGGCTAAGGTCATATTTTTCCTATTTTCCAATTCCTTGCCTGGGGGATAACCTATAATCTTTGTAAGCATTTAAATAGGCCTAATCTCTCCCTTGTAATAAGATTGAATAGACTTTGATGAATGATATATGATATAGTTGGTTGCTATTGCTGTCATAAAAATCTCTTAAAGCTTTATCCCATTTTTTTGTGTTGTTTTTAGAATCTAAATTTTATGTTAGTCTTTGTGGTTAACCTTTAGAGGACTAAGTGGTGTTTAGCCCCTCTATGTGACCAAAAAAAGTTCATTTGTCTTAAATATTTATCGTATCTTTGTTTTTCATTCTGAAGCACATCTCGCTTTAGAGCCTTAAACTGTGCCCAGTTCTAATCAAGGCCCTTGTTCCAAATTTGGTCCCATACTTCAAGGCACTGTCACCTTGTCCTTGATGGCTCAAGGGTCCTACTGCACATTAGTTAGTATCATAGCACAAAGGTCCTTAAATTGTTTGTAGCTTCAATCCCTTTGTTTACCTCCCTCTATGCTCCTAAGTCCCCAACAACCCAATATGGCCAAAACACGTTTCCAAGCCACAAAAAGAATCCTTAGGTCCACCCCCAAAAAAAAAAACTTTTAACCAATTTCCTTTTGTTTACCTAAATTCAATCCTAAACTCTTTTGCTTGACCATGGATATGTCATATTTCAAAGAAGAGTTGAATCCAACTGTTTACATAGAGTGTGTGTACACTAAAAGAATGTATAGAGAAAACTGGGTTTTCGGATGAAAAAAGCTTTAAAGTAGCTATCCTTAACATCCAAATGTTTGCCTACTCATGACATGCGCACCTTGTGCAAACAAGAGGCAAAGAAGGTAGAACCACAACCAAAAGTTAGGGCAAACTCAAAAGTTACATAGATAAGAAGTACTTTCCTAAGGGCTATACTAATTATTATAGGCTTAGAAAAAGAACTAGTAAAGAGATGTTAAAGGATCAAGTTCCCAACAAAGAAGAACTCTTGAGAGACTATGAACCCGCTTTGGTTTATGAGGAAGACCCATGACTAGCCTTAGAATAGAGCTCACATGAGAATGACCAACCTATGATAAGCATCCCTCTTAAAGCTCCAATCTTACTAGAAGTGGGTGTTTCCTAAGCTGATGACGTTATGAAGATTCTAACCCAAACCCAAGAAAATAAGGCCTTTGATGTTCATGTTCAAGCTTAAAAGATAAGAATCCTAAGAAGGCCATTCTTCCTAAATCTTGCTCATCCCATTAAGAACAAGCCTCTCTCTCTCTCAACATGCAGGTAACTCATGAGCATTGGAAATCCAATTGCTTGGAAATATCTTATGATGAGTACATTAGTGCTTTTAACAAGCTTGTGAGCATTGGAGTTTCTAGGCAATATTTTTATACTTAAACAACACCTAAGTTTTTTGGAAATACTTATGTGTTTAAAAAGGGTAGAACCCTTAACACCATGGCATTGTTAAAGTTTAATGGGTGCATCCATCTTGTTTAGTTAATGACCTTGGGGAATCATGCATTTGGCCACAAGGATTTAAGGGAAAATCCTTTTGAAGAGGGCACGTTTGGTACGGAGCTAGGGTGTAAAACCACACCCCTTGAATCATCACTCAAGCAAGACCAATGCTAAACTAACTCTCCTAGCTCACTCATAAGTGTCTAGAGTATACTTCATTTTGGGGTCATTTTGTTGCATTTTTGGGGAGAATTATGAACTTTATGTTATAATCTACATTCATATTCCCGTTTTACGCTTGTGTATGATTATTTTTTGTGTTTTGTAGGTTCTTAGACCTTTTTGTTCTTATTTTGACCCCAATTGAGTATGATTTGACTCTCTATGGATGCCCCCAAGTCACCATGCCATGGAGGAAAAGAAGAGCCAGAGAATTTTGAAACAGAGGCAACCATGGATGCTCTATGGTGAAGGCCACGGTCCATGGTGAGCTTGAAATTTCTTGCCTCTTTGTCTTCGTTCATCTTGTGGTTGAGGACACCCAAGTTCGTGCTTAAAAAGGGTTTCTCGGCTATAGAAGAAAGAGAGCCATGACATCTATCCCTCATCTTTATCTCATTTCTATCATTAGTTTTAGTATTTTTAAATTTTCTTTAGAGCAAGGGAGGGAATTAAAGTGGAAGATTGGCACTTGAAGGCTTGGAGATTGGGAAACCATTGAAGACGACCATTATTGCCAAGCTTTCTTTCCTTCCATTCTCTTCTTAAACTCTTATTTAGATGTTGTTAATTTTAATTATATGTGAGTAGTTTTGTTCAATCTAGGGACTTGCTAGCCAAAGTATTGATATTGGATCTTTAATTTTCATTATTTCTACTTTATCTAAATTGGTATGATTGAATTCTATCTTGTGAATGAACTGTTGTGAGTAATTTTTTTAACAGATTTGCTTGTTTATACTAGATAGTTGAGTGAAGTACTGAAAGGAGAAACTCATTCTTAGAACTAGAAGTTAGAACTTAATTTAACAATTCTTGAAAGAGAGTTGTTTGTTGAGAGGAAATCCTAACAATCAAAAATCTATGACCAAGACTAAAAACAAGAACATTTGAAAGAATGTTAATTGGATTAGTTTAGGCAATTCAGTTTGTTTCGAAAGAAAAGATTGAATTTTTAGTTTGATGGCACTCCTTTTGTAAGACCCGCCCTCTTTATTTTAGGTTAACCTGGCTGTCTTACCTTCTACGTTATAAAATTCATATTTTTATTAACTATACGAGTTAAATTATTATCGATGTGCTTATGTGAATGATAATTTTATTAAAAAGAATTACTATTGTTATTATTGACTTTATTGACGTTACTTATTTATAAAATTATTGAATCGATGATAACCCGAGTTTTTAAAATCGTTTTTCATTTTATTTAGTCAATTCCCGAAGTTTAAGTAGGATGCCACTTGTAGGGCGCTTCGACCTGAGCTTAGACGGATCGATAACAAAAATGGGAACGAGATTTAATTAGTGTGGCTTTTGGAACCCCAAAAAAAAAGAGAGAAGGAAAAATTAGTAAAAGGGGGGGCTGAAATAGGGTCTCAGACACCCGAACCTCCGCCCCACCTCTCTCTCTCTCTAACACTCACTACTCTCTCTCTTTCTCTCTTACCGGCAACCACTGGCCAGCGTCTGGCGTCACTGCTGTCTGCTACGCGTCGCCGACGAAAGAAGGAGGCCACCGGTCCCCTACCCACATGTCACTAGCCGCCGAAGTAGGATGCCACTTCTCGCGGCTGAGCAAACTGAGAAACACACACGCCGCCGCCCCGATTTCACCACCCACGTGCTAGAATCTGGCCATACTCACCAAAATCGACCCCCATTATAAATTAAGGGGTCGAATTCAACCCAAACCGCGTTAAAACTTCATCAAATTAGAAGCTTGGGTTTCAGGTTTAGTAAGCAGTCAAGCTAGGGTTTGAGTTCAGCGAATTGGGCGTGAAAATTACTCTATTGGGGTTGAATTTAAGCTAGTCCAAGTACGTGTTCTTCCCCTCCTAAATTATTATTACATTCGAAAATGTTTTAGCCTAGACGATGATGCATGTCAGCTTAGGTTTAGTTAATCTCATGGAAACTATAATGAGAAACTATGCGTGTTAAGTTAGATGGAATACATGCCTGAAACTATAGTTGGAAATGAGTTATGCATGCTTAGAACCGATTCAAGCGAATTCAGTTAATGCATACCTGAAAGGTTGATTTGAATGGTATGATAAATAAATGCCTAGAATCGTATTATGCTTAAATAACTTAAATAGGATTGAATGGTAACTTCGATATGATAAACGAATGCCTAGAATTGTATTATGCTTAAATGACTTAAATAGGTTCGAATAGTAACTTCTATATGATAAATGAATGTCTAGAACGTATTATGCTTAAATGACTTAAATAGGTTCGAATAGTAACTTCGATATAATAAATGAATGCCTTGAATCGTATTATGTTTAAGTGGCTTAATTAGACTTGAAATGTAATTTCGAAACAATGAATGAACACCTTGAATTGTTACTTGTCTATTTAGTTGAATTATGCTTGTGAAATAGCTTAGGAAACAACGTTCGAATGATGAAATGAGCATATTTTACGCCTTAACTGCAATACCTGAATATAATTGTGTTTCATGCTTAGTTGGTTTAACTTAGCTTACTAAGCATTCATTTCAAGTTAAGGTCATATGAATGTCTATATATATGTGTATGTATAGTTATAACCATTGGTTGCAGCGCACAACTAATTGTTATCTGTTTGTTCGATAAGTTAAGTATTAGTAAGTTACATGAGTTTATATATCGCTTTTCAGTATATCATGATGATTAGAATACTAAATTATGAAATTAAAATCGAGATGGTAGTTAGATCGTTTGAGGTAGAACTATGAGTGGTTTGAGGTCATGTGGTCGGTTGCTATGTGAGGAGGGAGTCTGGGTTGTGATTACCACAATCGTGTGGCTTGCGAGGCCGTTTGTGGCTTATTATGTTGTTGAAATGATTATGAAGTGCTTGAATGTATTATGTGCAAATCCCTGCCCTTTTATGTTATTAAGATGCATTATGCGTATGAAGGTATTGTTTTGAAAAAAGATGTTTACCGTGTTTCAAAACAATAGTAGCCATGGCTATTAGCAATCAATGGCACATTAGCTATACGAACTTCGTTTTGGGAGTGAACTCGCTTGAACGGGGGAATTCCTAAAGAGTTTTACAAAGGTGTGAGTTGTATGATAAATGATTTCGCTATGAGTGGCAGCAAAATTATTAGCCGTTATGGCCCATATGCTTTAAATTGGCTAAGATAATGTGCTTCGCACAATATGATATGAATGATGTTAGCCTAGGGGATAAGTCCTGGTACTAGGAAACCCTAGAAGACCCTGGCAAGGGTAATGTAATGGTCTGATATGTTATATGTAGCCGTCCCGGGAGTAAGAGCTTAAGCATGAGCGTTAGGTCTCATTATGGAGTTAAGAATAGATCTCACCCGATCAGCACCCTATAATGATCTTATGCCAGATGTATTTTCCTAATAAGCGAAGAAAAGCAGTCGGCATTATGCCATTTCAAGTATTTCAGAAACAAAGTTTTTATGGGCCATCAAGAGGCCAGATGAATGAAATGTGAAAAGCTTATAAGGGTTGTTATATGACCGATACAAAATGAAATCTCTTTTAAAAGAACAAGAACCTCAAGAGGTTAAGAAAAATGTTTTCAAGGAAAGAAAGGAAGTTTTCTATGAATGATTGATGAAAAGATTCCTCAGCATAGTTGAATGTGGATTCTAATATCATATGGCCTCATCCTTTTTCTACATTAAACCTATCTGATTAAAAATGCATGAATTGAGTAAGAAAGCTTCTAACATGTTAAAAGTTCTATGAATGAAGGCATTTCTCCTGAATGAATGAATGTTTGACATGTGAATAGCCTACGAGTGTGTCACATAGCTTAATATGATGATTGGAAATACATAAATGCTTGATACGTGGTTAGTATAAGTAGTATTGCCTATAAATGGTTTTGTTTTAAGGAGTGGAGGAACACTCACTGGGTATGTGGTGGCTCACTTCATTTCCTTTCCCTGTTTTCCCCCAGGTTTTCTTTATGGCAAGTAGAAGTCAATCATTTATGTCAAGATGGAGTTCATCCTTACTTGAAAGGCGTCGTGTGTGTTCGTGTTGAATTGGCCTCACATGTTGAACAAAATAGTGCTATGTACTACTCAAGTTGTAATTGTTTGTAAACTAGGCACTCTATCTCATGTAATGCATATTGTTTATGAGTCGCTCTGTATGGCCATATGAGCCAATCATCTAATTAGTTAAATGTCTTCTTGGTTAAAGTTTGTCATGTTTTGGGATGTGAACTCCAATACTCCGGTTGTGTGAACCGTTGAGTTGTATTTTTCATTTCCTCTTTATTAATGAACTATTCTGTTTGGTGTACTCCAAGCAAGTGGCTCGTTGAGTTATGAACTCCGGCGTGTAGCTGTTGAGCTTCTTTTAAACATTTTACGCTTTCGTTGATTTGCAGGGGTTTATTGTAAGGCTTTTAGCCTAGAAACGGTCGGTTTTTAGGGGAAACTCTATACGTTTTGCCCCTAAATTTAAGTAAGAAGTTAAAAAAACGTAATGCTCCTAGCCCTAGGGGCTGAGGGTGTTACATTGGTGGTATCAGAGCAAGGTCCTGCGGCCATAGGCCGCGACCTGAGTCTTGCATCTTATATAGTTGCCTAGGAATGTATTCATGATGACGTGATACATGCCTGCCTTATGTGCCAATGTGAGTTTTATGTGAATGTTAGTGCGTTTACCTAGTTAGGTGCGACTTGAGTGAGCTGATTGGCTGGGTGAGGGAACCATTTGCTAAGGTGTGGGCCGAGTGGCTTATATCCTCGTGGGTAAGTTAAGTGTTAGCTCAATCAAGTTGTTTCGCTTATATGCCATAGTGATTTTAATAGAAGGTTTAAAGAACATATGATTTGAATTCGGATGATTGGAAAAGCCTTAACTCTACGCTCATCTTTGCCCCTAAAGTACGATTTGCTCCTCAGGCCCCATAATGGAGTGAGTAGATGTACTCGAATGTTGGTAGAGAGAGAGCCAGATGCAATTAACCATTCTTTTATTAAAAACAAAGAGACTCGAAATAGATAAGCTATTTTTCATCCTTTGAAACTCAAGATCTTGAAATGTTAATGTTGTCTTGACTGTTGAGCCAAGTTTATCTTACACCGAAGGATTAGCTTTCCGTTAGTGATGATAAGGGAGTTTAGATTCACAAATACGCGCCCTAATGTCTATCAAATGTTTCTTATAAATGAGTATGTGCTAAGATGTGTACATCGATAGAATCCTTCGTAATGGGCTAGGAAAGGAATGATGGGAAATTAGTTGCTATGATTGATAATCCTACTAAATAGTGCCTTGCTACTGTGAATTTTGAATTGCCTGAGTGAAATTAGGGGATATTTTCGCATGCATGCTGGAAAAATTAAATGCTAGTAGTAGGATCTCGTTAAACATTACGTGAGTGTACCTACTGTTTCTCTTTCATGCCATTGTTGCCTAAGTCATGCATTACTTGCATTCTATTATACGGATTGTTATTCGTGAATAGGGTGACGATGTTTGGCTCGAACGACCCTAATACACCTAGAAAGCGAAAGAGAGGAATAACCTAGTAGACTTTCGAATTGTACATAGTAAATGATCCCTGCGAAGGTAAGCAACCTATAGCAAGACACCGATGATCACCTGTGGGATGGGTGTACCTCATAAGACCTCAACATGTACCTATAAGACCAGTCATGTCAACCATACTCAAATAACCCTAGCAGCAGGGCACCAATCCTTCCTAAATTGGACGAATGTTTAGGGCAAGCCATTGACCACAGGTTGCAAAAGGGGATTGTACTCGTATACACAATTCTAGGTGTTCTTTCTATGTGTAATAGTCCGACCCTAAATAATGTTTATTAATTTTATTTCATTAATCCATGTGATTACTTTCATTTCATTTACATCATTTCTTTTTATTATTCCAATTGGACATTTCTAAATAGGCCCTCACTTTGCAATTCGGGGTTTTGTTCTAGTTAAATTTTGAAAATCGATTTAGGCCTTGATATTTTATGAATTTAACGATTTAATTCTTTTTCATGACACTACAATCATTTAATGTCAAATTTTGGGGGAAAAAAAAATTCGCAAACGCACTCGGTTTCGGTTCTTTCTCTAAACCCGAGCCCGTTTAGGGCCGATTGCAAGGCGACAAGACTTGACCTTTATTTGTTTAGCTAAACTCTCTTAATTAAGCCTTAATTAAGCTTAAGATTATTAACTTTTCCACTTTCATTTTCAGCCAAGTAAAAGCCTAATATAAATTGCAAAAATTTTCATTTAACTTTATTTATCACCAAGCATTCAAGACACTTTCTCTCTCTTCCCTCTCCTCCTTCTCTCTACACGGCAGAACCAACAGAAAACCCCCCTCCCAGCCACCTTTCAACCACCAAAAAAACCATAAAACATCCACCACTTACCACCCCCAACCACCCCTCTCACTCCCACAAGCATCAAGGATCATTCTTACCTCTTTTGCAAGCACAAAGTGAGTGTTCTTATCACCTCCTATGCTGATTTTGTTTTTGATTCTTGATCTTGTTGGTTTTTGTTTCTTATTTTGGTTGTTTTAGTGATGGATTATGCTATTTTTGTGATATTAAGAATCATCTTGTTGATGGCTTATGATGGAGTTGAAGCTAGGGTTAGGGTTTCATCTTGGTCATGCAAGCTTCTTGTTCAAGTGATGTTTATTGCTTGTTTTATCCTTCTTTTTGCTTATCTCTTAATATATTGAAGTTTGTTATGTTGTTTATGGTGTTTTGAAAACCTGGGAGTGAGTTCAAAGTGACCCAACTAATGGTAAATTTGAGGTGTGTGTGTATATGTGACTAGAAAAGGAGTTTTATTTGATATGAATATGAAGAGGAATTATGTATGGTGTTTTTATACAAGGTTGAGATGTACCAAAGTATGTTTACATACTCTTAAGAAAGAGTTTGGATTGAGGATTGGTGTAAAAAGTGAAGGAACACAATACAGCAGTGCTGCTGGAATTTTCAGAAAAACAGGACAAACTTTAGAACAAAATTGGTAATAATCGGCCCAGCCAAAAATTTTGATTTTTGGTGGGTAGATAGGTCAGTGTTAGCATTAGAATGGCTTTTGAATTGCATTAATCCGAGGTCTGTGGAGGAAGTTATGGCCATTTTACTGAACCTAGGCAGAATGGATTTTCCAGCACTGCAAACTGGCATGTTGGTGTTCTAACCCCATTTTATGAAACCTGTCGTGGGAATCGTGTTATGTGTTCTTTAGCAAGGTTTTAGAGGACCTCTTAAGCTTTACATATTGGGGTTTTAGGTCTCATTTCGAGGTCGGGAGCTCAAGTTCTGCTTTATTTTTTCCATACCCTCGTCACAAGCCCTTACCCTCTAAACTCGCTGTCGTGCCTTAAATCAGCATTTCTATAATTTATTTAGCTTCAGTATTTTAGTTTAATCGGCAAACTGGATTGTACAAATTCTTTATAAGCTATTTTTATTTAAGGGTATCCATTGTGCTAGTTTATTTAAAGGTATTCTTTATAAGAACAAGTGCATTTCTGATCTCATGTTCCTGTCATGATCTTTTGAACAGAATCAAGGCCTAAGCTCTCATTCTCTCCATTTTTAGTGCATCTATTTACTCTGTGAACTAGCTTTTAAAACCTCCAAGTACGTTCATTGACTGTATCTTTAGAAATCAGCACGTATTTATCGAAATTCTGATGTTTTGGTAAGTACATCAATGAATCAATTGAATCAGTGCTTTATCACATAACTAGTAACCGCATCAGTTATCAGTTATAGGGCATTGCCCTCCACTTACCTGCACGGCTTCAGGCCAAGTCCTTCGGTCAGCTTGGCAGGTGTACACCTATACCCAGATCGTAACAGTTACTAAGGGATGCACTAACAGATAATAATTGGCAATTTAGCTTTATATGCATCTCATTCCCTGTTTTAAAATCAAAATGAATTGCAAAGTGGGCCCTCAT
Organism: Carnegiea gigantea; assembly: GCA_029747015.1. NCBI lineage: Eukaryota > Viridiplantae > Streptophyta > Magnoliopsida > Caryophyllales > Cactaceae > Carnegiea > Carnegiea gigantea. The sequence continues at coordinate 53,245 of JAKOGI010002592.1, read as the reverse complement.
GATTTTTCATGAATCTTTATCAGTACAGGAATGCATGTACTGAGTTTTAGCTCACAGTTCGAAACATTTTTATGTTTTGTTTTAGGAAGGTGTTCAGTAAACCGCTCACAGGCGGGCAAGGAGGCTGAAGGTGATAAATAAGTCAGGACCGTCCATGTGATTGGTAATTAGGAGCGTTAAGATGCTTTCATGCCTTATTGTGGTGTATTCTAGTGTTCCAGCTGTATATCTGAACTGCAACATGTATTTTGGTGTTACAACTGTATATTTGAACTGAGTTATGTATGTTGATGTAACCTGGATGTAACCTTGGAAAATTAGAATCATTCCTATATGTAACTAAATAGTTTGAGTGTTTATGATGATAAATGCCCTTATAAGGTAAACTTTGGTTAGTAGCAAGTTCTTGTGTACGTAGCCTTATCCTTTGCGGATGGCGGTAACGCCCGTTCATTGATTTCTCAGTGTTAAGCTTAAGTAGGTAAATGCAGTTATGATTTATGTATTATTGGGGCGTTACACTATGTGATGACCCCGTGAGTCTGCATGTCTTAAGGATTTCTTATGACACCAAGTGATACTGTGTGATGTCTCTATTGCCTTTCTATGAAATGAAAACCCCCTGGTTAAGTAACTTAGTTTTGAAATGCTTCGATTTTGTATGCTAGTGAATGAGCTTGACTTGAGTTGGATTAGTATGTGACTTGATTATTTAGATTATCTAAGTTTGGTGATTCATGACTTGTCATAACCTCTGACTTGTTGCTTGCATTCCGTGAATTCTATGATTCCACATAATAACTGAGTAACTGCATACACACATATGAAGGCATGATGAGACGACCTTAGAAACCTACAATCACATCATCATGCATGTTGCATAGTCACGTCACTGTTCAATGTAGACTTCCTTCTCTTATGCTATCCATCATACCTATGCATTTCCTCCTGAGCTAAGCATGGTACTAGATCCTTTTGTGTGTCATGAGCTGCTATAATTTCTGCCCAGCTATTGAAGGGCTTTGCAGTGTATGTCCTGGTGTAAAGCCAAAGTCAAACTTGTACTAACCAACCTTATCTCATGCCTCATTTAGTTGCTACAATTTCCTATAGCTATGTTTTGTCGCTAACAAAAAGTCATATATCGATCTTATTGTCTAATGTGCCTGTTACTGTCGTGGAGCCCTGGCATGCAACCAAGGTCAAGCTGGTGCTAAATCAAATCTTTCGTTGATTAATTAATCTCATATGTCGGTAACTAATACACTGCAGAGGAAAACTAACAGCTGGCGAGTACATTAAATCCATGTGCCTGCAAAGTGCTGAACTGTTTGTTGCATTTCTGAACCATAGGGTAAAGGATCTCATGAGTGATGCTTGACAACATCATAAATGAGGGCTTATAAACCTTTTGATCATGTTCTTGGTTTATGCTATTTTGGATTATCAATAGTTATATGAATTATGTAAGACGAGTAAAAAGGAAGAAGCATTGACAATTTGGCATTACAATTCATGTGCATTAACTAGATGATTTTGTTTTTATTTTCTTCAACCTGGATAAAAGTGCAGTATGTAGGAAGATTCTCATCAGCAAATCAGTGTACGAGATTATCGAGCTTGATCAAAGACCTATTGTTGTTTTATGTTTGAAATCACAATGAGTACAGATATTATAATTAACAGCTTTAACACTTAGTATGAATGCATTTATAGTTCAAACCTTATCACTACTGTGCCTCTGAGTGCCTGGTTACTTACCTTGCCATGCTATATGTGCGTGTGGCTGGGCTGCTTTTAGTTTTTCGTTTCTGCCATGTGTTCTTATCCTACTTACTAGGATAAGGCTTGATTCTTTGTTTATACCGTCATTTACAAATGTTTTCTCCTTGCATCCTAAATGTTTCTCATCCAGTGAGTCTCACTAAGGTTCTTGTATTCTGTAGAATATAAATCTAGAATTGATGTAAGAACATAGGAATGTCAGTCATATATGCTCTCATTTTGTGAATTGCTTGCCATATGTACCTTAGTCAGTCTCATGTTACAACTAACTCTTAGGCTTAAGAACGCTGAATTGCTGATACTGTGCAATACTATGTGATGTTATTGCACTTAAATGGTGCTATGTGATGCTATTATGCTTAAATGATGCTATGTGGTGTTATGTGACATTTTTATTATTCTAAATGTGTTATAGGAGTCTTCATTTTAATCATTATGATCCCAAAAGTGACTTGAATTCATGTTTTAGAATGAGACTATTAGTATATGACCTTAAGATGTCATTGTCCCAGTTGTCATACCTTTAGATGCCCACTTATAGGTGCATATGCATAGAGTTGTTGCTTACCATGCGAACTGAGTCTAGATTATCGAAAATCTATGTTTCATTTTCAAAACAAACTCAATATGGTTGTTCATGCCAACTCATTTGTCCTTTTCAATGCAATTTGCTCTCAGTGCCTACATAGAGTGAGTAGACGCTTGAAGAGGGTTGGCAAGGAGGAGACTGAATACTATAAGCCTTTTTCTTTCGATTTAAAAGAAATAGTGATTGCGAAATGAAACCTTTTGGAAACCTACCGCGTAGATCATAGCTGTGTGCGTACATTCTAGAAAGACCGAACTTAGGTTTAGAATTTCGAGGACGAAATTCTTTTAAGGGGGGAAGAGTGTAAGACCTGCCTTCTTTATTTTAGGTTAACCTGGCTGTCTTACCTTCTACGTTAGAGTGTAAGACCCGCCTTTTTTATTTTAGGTCAACCTAGCTGTCTTACCTTCCACATTATAAAATTCGTATTTTTATTAATTATACGAGTTAAATTATTATCGATGTGCCTATGTGAACGATAATTTTATTAAAAAGAATTACTATTGTTATTATTGATTTTATTGACGTTACTTATTCATAAAATTATTGAGTCAATGATAACCCAAGTTTTTAAAATCGTTTTTCGTTTTATTTAGTCAATCCCCGAAGTTTAAGTAGGATGCCACTTGTAGGGCATTTCGACCCGAGCTCAGATCGATCGATAACGAAAATGGGAACGGGATTTAATTAGTGTGGCTTTTGGAACCAAAAAAAAAAGAGAAGGAAAAATTAGTAAAAAGGGAGACTGAATTCGGGTCCCAGACACCCGAACCCCCTACCCACCTCTCTCTCTCTCTCTAACACTCGCTATTCTCTCTCTCTCTCACCAGCAACCACTGGCCGGCGTCTGGCATCACCGCCGTCCGTTACGTGTCGCCGGCAAGAGAAAGAGGCCACCGGTCCCCTACCCACGTGTCACCAACCGCCGACCATCACCGTTCTCCTTCCTCCACTGCTCGCGGCTGAGCAAACCCAGAAACAACACACGTCGCCGCCCCGATTTCAGCACCCACGTGCCGGAATCCGGCCATACTCACCAAAATCGACCCCATTATAAATTAAGTGGTCGAATTCAACCCAAACCGCGTTGAAACTTCATCAAATTGGAAGCTAGGGTTTCGGGTTTAGTAAGCAACCGAGCTAGGGTTCGAGTTCAGCAAATTGGGCGTGCATTAGGGCATGAAATTACTTTATCGGGGTTGAATTTAAGCTAGTCCAATAAGTGTTCTTCCCTCCTAAATTATTATTACATTCGAAAATGTTTTAGCTTAGACGATGATGGATGTCAGCTTAGATTTAGTTAATCTCATGGAAACTATAATGAGAAACTATACACATTAAGTTAGGTGAAATACATGCCTGAAAATATAGTTGGAAATGAGTTATGCATGCTTAGAATCAATTCAAGTGAATTCAGTTAATGCATGCCTGAAAGGTTGATTTGAATGGTAACTTCGATATGATAAACGAATGCCTAGAATTATATTATGCTTAAGTGACTTAAATAGGTTCGAACGGTAACTTTGATGTGATAAATGAATGCCTAGAATCGTACTATGCTTAAATGACTTAAATAGGTTCGAATAGTAACTTCGATATGATAAATGAATGCCTAGAATGTATTATGCTTAAATGACTTAAATAGGTTCGAATAGTAACTTCGATATAATAAACGAATGCTTTGAATCGTATTATGTTTAAGTGGCTTAATTAGGCTTGAAATGTAACTTCGAAACAATGAATGAATGCCTCAAATCGTTACTTGTCTATTTAGTTGAATTATGCTTGTGAAATAACTTAGGAAACAACGTTCAAATGACGAAATAAGCATGTTTTACCCCTTAACTGCAATACCTGAATATAATTGTGTTTCATGCTTAGTTGGTTTAACTTAGCTTACTAAGCATTCGTTTCAAGTTAAGGTCGTATGAACGTATATATATGTGTGTATGTATGGTTATAACCGTTGGTTGCAGTACACAACTAATTGTTATCTGTTTGTTCGGTGAGTTAAGCATTGGTAAGTTACACAAGTTTATATATCGCTTTTCAGTATATCATGACGATTAGAATACTAAATTGTGAAATTGAAACCGAGATGGTAGTTGGATGGTTTGAGGTCTATGAGTGGTTCAAGGTCTTATGGTCGGTTGCTATGTGAGGAGGGAGTGTGGGTTGTGATTACCGCGATCGTGTGGATTGCGAGGCTGTGTGTGGCTCATTATGTTGTTGAAATGATTATGAAGTGCTTGAATGTATTATGTGCAAATCCCTCCCCTTTTATGTTATTAAGATGCATTATGCGTGTGAAGGTGTTGTTTTGAAAAAAGATATTTCTCGTGTTTCAAAAGAATAGTAACCGTGACTATTAGCAATCAATGGCATATTTTAGCTATACGAACTTCGTTTCGGGAGTGAACTCGCTTGAACGGGGGATTCTCTAAAGAGTTTTACAAAGGCATGAGTTGTATGATAAATGATTTCGCTGTGAGAGGCAGCAAAATTATTAGCCGTTATGGCCCACACGCTTTAAATTGGCTAAGAAAATGTGCTTCGAACAATATGATATGAATGATGTTAGCCTAGGGGATAAGTCCTGGTACTAGGAAACCCTAGAAGACCCTGACAAGGGTAATGTAATGGTCCGATATGTTATATATAGCCGTCCCGGGAGTGAGAGCTTAACCTTGAGCGTTAGGTCTCACTATGGGGTTGAGAATAGATCTCACCCAATCAGCACCCTGTAATGATCTTATGCCAGATGTATTTTTCTAATAAGCGAAGAAAAGCAGTCAGCATTACGCCATTTCAAGTATTTCAGAAAGAAAGTTTTTATGGGCCATCAAGAGGCCGGATGAATGAAATGTGAAAAGCTTATAAGGGTCGTTATATGACTGATACAAAATGAAGTCTCTTTTAAAAGAGCAAGAACCTTAAGAGGTTAAGAAGAATGTTTTCAAGGAAAGAAAGGAAGTTTTCTATGAATGATTGATGAGATGATTCCTCTGCATAGTTGAATGTGGATTCTAATAACATGTTGCCTCATCCTTTTTCTACATTAAACCTGTCTGATTAAAAATGCATGAATTGAGTAAGAAAGCTTCTCGCATGTTGAAAGTTCTATGAATGAAGGCGTTTCTCCTGAATGAATGAATGTTTGACATGTGAATAGCCTATGAGCGTGTCACATAGCTTAATATGATGATTGATAATACATAAATGCTTGATACGTGGTTAGTATGAGTAGTACTGCCTGTACATGGTTTTGTTTTAAGGAGTGGAGGAACACTCACTGGGTATATGGTGGCTCACTCTATTTCCTTTCCCCTTTTTCCCCCAGGTTTTCTTTATGGTAAGTAGAAGTCAATCATTTATGCCAAGATGGAGTTCATCCTTGCTTGAAAGGCGTCGTGTGTGTTTGTGTTGAATTGGCCTTACATGTTAAACAAAATAGTGCTATGCACTACTCAAGTTATAATTGTTTGTAAGCTAGGCACTCTATCTCATGTAATACATATTGTTTATAAGTCGCTTTTTATGGCCATATGATCCAACCATCTAGTTAGTTAGATGTCTTCTTGGTTAAAGTTAGTTATGTTTTAGGATGTAAACCTTAATACTCCGGTTGTCTGAACCGTTGAGTTATATCTTTCATTTCCTCTTTATTAATAAACTATTCTGTTTGGTGTACTCCGAGCGAGTGGCTCGTTGAGTTATGAACTCTGGCGTGTAGCTGTTGAGCTTCTTTTAAATATTTTACGCTTCCGTTAATTTGTAGGGGTTTATTGTAAGGCTTTTAGCCTGAAAACGGTCAGTTTTTAGGGGAAACTCTGTCCGTTTCGCCCCAGAATTTAAGTAAGAAGTTAAGAAAACGCAACGCTCCTGGCCCTAGGGGCTGGGGGTGTTACACCTTTGAATAATCCAGATCTATGTAAAATGCATATTTAAGTCCAGCAATCCAATTCATTACTAGGCGAGACAACTCTCTAGATGTTTTTCATTTGATTACATTTCCTTATAGTTAAGTAGCAATAGTTGAAACAACCTATTGGAATTTGTTTGCTTAGTCTTTTATAATAGGTCAAAACTTAATAGATTACATTTGGCCTCTATGGGAACGATATTAATATTATACTACAATACCCGTGCGCTTGCGGTAGTGTCAAGTTTTTGGCGCCGTTGTTGGGGACCAATTTGTGGATACTGAGTTCACCTATTTAGATTGACTAGGAATTTTTATGTTTTTCTTTTTCTTTGTAATTTTTTATTTGCTTTGGTACTGTTTTGTGGTGATCCTTGCCGGATTTCTTTAATTATATGAGAAGTACCCTTTCGTTTGAATTCGATCCGGAAATAGAAAGGACTTTTTGTTCTAGGACGAAGTTGTTGAAGTCAGAGGACCAAAAAGCCAAAGTTCAAGAAGCCTCTTCAATGATGGCGGGGGGAGGATGATACGGATGGAATTTCATTTGACAAAACAAAGGCATGAAATGCATGTTGATGAGCCCAATGGATGTTGAAGACCAATCTTTCCAAAGATAAATCAAGAGAGAGAATTCCCAAATAAAAGAAACCCACTAATGGAGATGATTAAATACTTGAAATAAGTAATAAGAAGATAAGTCAAGAGGATATATCTAGGATAAGGGTCAAACCACCACAAAGTTAAGGCTTTAGAATATAGAGGTCTCAAAGTTAACGCTCTGGAATTCGATGGCAATCTTAACCCAGAGAATTATCTTGATTGGGTTCAAGCCCTTGAAAGGACCTTTGAACTCAAAGAATATAATGATGAAAAGTTCTTCAAGTTGGTCATTCTAAAATTGAAGGGGTATACTTCACTATGGTATGAGCACTTGAAGAAGAGTAGGGCTAAAGAAGTTAAACCAAAATCAAAACTTAGTCTAAGCACTACAAGAAAAAGGTAATGCTGTCGCACATATCTAACCGCACATAAGTAAATGTGGAAATAAAAATAAGGGAATTGAGAGTCTAAAGTTGTCTCCACGTAAAATAAGAGTAGGAAAAATATATGTACTCTTATAAAAGTAGGAGCATCTTATCGGAGTATAAACACATATTAAGTATGATGATTATGTCTTTTTACTAGGGGGTCTACTCCTACACATGTTAAGTGTGGGAATCATTTTGTTCTAATAAAACTTTTTATTAACATGCTTGGTAGAACAAAGGGCAGTATTTAATTTACTAAAAAACAAAATAAGTGAGACTTCTGTCGTAAAAATTTTATTTTTGAAGTTTTATCACCAAATTACTCTTTCTTTCATTTCATCTCCTAATTCGCACACCCATCAAAGTATCAGAGCCCCTCTCAAGTTGGAAGGAAATCAGGACTTCTCTTCACTACACATAACCATCATCAATCAATCTGCAATTGTCACTGCAAAGAGGCCAAGCTCAATCCAATCCACGGGGATGCTGAGGCAAATTCGACAACCCGGTGAATCAGTTGTCTGCTTTTTCTTTCTTTTTCTCTATTCTTTATCTATAATCAATGTTGTTAATGATATAGCGATTTTAGATGCAATTGTTGGGATTCATAATCAAATTGTATTTTAGAGCTTCCAAATTTAATACTATTCATTGAAATTTTAGGGTTTAAAAGTGAAATTTGGAATTACCAAGATGGATTGGAATTTCAAAATCACAGTGTGTGTTACTTGATTATTATCTAGTGCTTAGATTTTTCGCTAATCTCTAGTGAAAAATAACTACATTGTTGTTTAGGGTCTAGTTTAGTTGTAAATTTTGGTATTTCTTAGTTCTTACATGTATAGAACAATGGTGGAAATGTGATGCCCACCACTTGTTCAGCAAAATGCCTCAGTCATGTTTGCTTAATTTTTAGACCAATGTGCTCCTTCTTGAGAGGTGATGTTACTTAATTTTCTTGTGTTGTTACAGGAACTATAGAAGAAGCATTGGCAATATGGCATGCAGGATAGGTTCTGATTATGAGAATTAGTGGTTATGATACTCCAATCAAAGATAGGTATGTTAATAAAGATAGGTATTGTCTTTATTTACCTTTTGCATAGATGAATCAGTGGTAGTTGAGCTACTTGTTAGTCATATCTATCTTCTAGAGTTATCAAATGCATTTTTTTTAGGGGAAGGATTTGCTAGGAGTATGCCAAATAATAGTAGTCCCCAATTGCAATGGATTTCTCCTGAAACAATGTTTATAAACTGTAACACTACTTAAGATTGGTGGTTACTAAAATTCTTAGTATGTAAATGGCATTACTAGCCTTATTTGATAAGATTAATGTACCCCAAAGCATCCTTTGTATTTGTTAGATTAAGACCACTCATGGTTCAAAGGGCCTATCTCTTATCACTTCGACAGAGATTGTGTTATGTGAGGTCATTATGAAGGAGGTAGTCCTTGGCTTTGGATAGGAAGGAGAGGAGGAGAACTAGCTAGCACCCGAGCAGGAGGGAGATTATAGGGTTATAGTTTTGGGAGAGGTCGAATAGGGTTCCATGGGATGGAGTTGCGTTGGTTAAAGAGGTGGAGGTGACCCAATATAGGAAAAGAAAGGAGGACAATTGGAAGAATATTCTGAAATCTGTAGAGTACCGAAATCCATTTTGATTGATCTATAGTGGAAAGAAGGGTAGAGGTAAGGTTAAGAATTGGCAAGTTTCTATGATGATGAATTTTAGTAATGTCATGCAATTGATATATTGCATTCGATACCGATTGACAATGAAAGAAGTTAAAGAGTATAAAGTACAGCTTCTCCTAGTAGCTACATCTCTTTGAACATGAGGAATAAAGCCAAAAATTCAAAACTATTCATTGGTTCATGACTTAGTAGTCAGGTCTTTGTATCTGGTAGTCATTTTTCAGGATTGTATGCAATTGTTCTTTGATTATTCTATTTCTTTGCTTCAGTTTCTCTTGTTTAGGAAATATCAAGGGGTCGGAACTTGGAGCTTAATTTCAATATGGATTGTACTTTATTATTCGCTTTGATATCTATTCTATTTAGAAATCTAGTGTTTTAAATTTCATTAATTGATGAAATAAGGTTGAAGTTAGTAGTTTAATTCTGATATGGATTACTTATTTATCTTTTGCTGAACCCATTATCAAACATTGCTAGATCTTTCCCAAAGGCAAGCACCACTTGATCTTGTAAAATGCAATGTGTTACCTTCGTTCTAAGATCGATTCTCTATTTTGTCCCATTGAGCATTGCCAATCTCATCAAGGTTTTGTAATTCTTACTTGACTTAATGCAATCCTATGGCAAACTTTGAAGATATAGTTATGAAAAATAGGCTTATGATTCGAGATCTACAATCTAATCTAATGGCAAGGGAAATAACTCCCCCTTATTTTTCCTACATTTTCCTTCCTCCAACCTCTAGCCGTTTTGAGCATTTCATGAGCTTGGCATCATCTCTTAATAGCATAGGTGCAATGTCTATGCTTATTTCATAATTTAATGTGTTGTACTTTGTCTGTTGTTAATCATGTATAGTCACTAACTTGTTTGCGGTGATCAAATGGATGGAGTTGCACATATTAGACACATTATCATCTTATAATCCAGCTATAATGGAGTAGCAAGTGTGCTATTACTTCTGGATGATTTGTCCTTTTTCATATGACCAAAAGGGCGTGCAAGAAGTTTAGATATATTTGTCATTTCGAAGAATTTTGATATTCGTAATTGAGTGCATATATATCTGAATTGGGTATTTCATGTTTTACCTTCTAAAGAATGAATAATGGTTTAAATGAAAAGCGATTGGATATTGAGATTTATCTTGTTTTTTGGGCTTAAATGGTGGTATTCGTTCTTCGACAAATAAATATTACAATTACCTATGTACAAGTAAACTATGATTATGTGATTAAGAAAAAAATTGTGATTATTATGGGGAAATAATTTGTTGAAATTATACAATTTAAGAAATAACCACGACTATAAGTGTAGAGCGAAAGCGTCCTTTCGTTACATGCGATCTTTCTACCCCTATAAGAGGCTTACATACCATGCATAATATGCGAGGGGAGCTCCCCACACATATAAGTGTGACTAGTTATTATTGCAGCCACGGATATAAGCGTGGAGAGGTAATTTGCTACCGTGCTTATGAAGAGTGGCGAAATTTCCCCACTCATTTCCTATGTACAGTTAGCCTATGTGTGGGGAAGGTCTCTATTTGCACCTATAGGCATGGGTAGATGCAACATTAAGTGTGAAAGGGTCTCCTTTTTTTTTTTGTATTGAAGCTTGAAAAGCATATGGACAAGAGATTCCTACCCTCTTTTTACAAACAAGAATTCTACCTCAAGATCACACCTCTCAACCAAGAGTCTCTAAAGGTGGAAGAGTGCATTAGGGAGTTTGAACAAGTCCAAATAAGGGTTGGCTTGGATGAAGAACATGAGCTCAGGATTGCTAAGTTCAACAAGGGGTTATCTCCTAGCATTATCAACACAAGTGGAGATAGCCATTAGTAAGAGCAAGCCTTTATTTACCTTGCTTATGGTAGAATCAAACACATGTGAAGGAGTGAAACCCATGCATCCCCTAATCCAATCACTCTTGAGAGAGTTTGTGAATGCATTTTCCAATGAGTTACCCTCTGGGCTCCCTCCTTTAAGAGGAATAGAGCACCAAATTGATCTCCTACTGGGTGTTCCTTTGCCAAATAGGTCAGCTTATCGATGCAATCCTAGTGAATCAAAAAAACTACAAAGACAAGTCCAAGAATTGTTAGATCGTGGGTACATTAGAGAAAGATTGAGTCCTTGCTCAGCTTCTGCTCTATTAGTACCTAAGAAAGATGGGACTTGGCGTATGTGTGGTGACTCTAGGGCCATAAATAACATCACCATCAAGTATTGATTTCCTATTCCTCAATTGGATGATATGCTTGATGAGTTACACGGTTCTAAGATCTTTTTCAAAATTGACCTTAGAAATGGCTATCACCAGATTATAATGAAGGAAGGAGATGAATGGAAGAACACTTTTAACACTAAATATGGGTTGTATGAGTGGCTTGTGATGCCTTTTGGTCTATCTAATGCCTCCTAATACCTTCATGAGACTCATGAATGAGATCCTATAACCATTCATTGGGAAGTTTGTTGTGGTATATTTTGATGATATCTTGGTATATAGTCATAATGAGACATCTCATGTGGAACACCTCTCTCAAGTGTTCCAAGTATTGAGGCAACAAAGGTTATATGCCAAACTTGAGAATTGTGAACTATTCACTCCTAAAGTTATCTTTCTTAGTTGCATTGTGTCCGATGAGGGAATTCAAGTTGATAAATCTAAGGTTGAGACTATCAAGATTTGTTCTAGTCCCATCTCCATCATGGAAGTTGCAAGCTTCTATTGATTGGCCTCTTTTTACCAGCGGTTCATCAAAGATTTTAACTCTATTATGGCTCCCTTAACCGAATGCATGAAGAACGGAAGATTTGAATGGACAAAGATTGTTCAAAGGGGCTTTGAAAATCAGGGAAAGGTTATGTTTGGCTCTTATCTTAGCTCTTCCCAACTTCAATCTCCTATTTGAAGTTAAATGTGATGCTAGTAGTGTTGGCATTGGAATGGTCGTCACCCAAGCCAAATGGCATTTGGCTTACTTTAGTGAGAACTTGAGTGACAACAAATTTAACTACTCCACTTATGACAGAGTTTTATGCTATCATTTGTGCTGTTACCCATTGGAGTCACTCTCTCAAGTCAAAAACCTTTGTGAGACATTCGAATCACAACGCCTTGTCTTTTATCAATGGGCAAGCCAAGCTCAATTCAAGGCATGCTAAGTGGGTAGAATTTCTCTAATCATTTTCCTTCACTTGCAAGCACAAAGTTGGTAAGGAAAATGTGGTGGCTAACGCACTCTCAAGAATATACACTCTCTTCTCTAGTCTAGAGGCCAAAATTTTAGGATTTTAATCCATCCAAGAACTCTATAATGAAGATAAAGATTTCCAAGGAATTGTTGCAAACCCTAAGGATCATGACTCCTATACTTTACAAGATGGGTTCCTTTTTAAGTGCAACAAGCTATGTGTTCTTAGAGGCTCTCCAAGGGAGTTACTCGTGAGAGAACCCTATGGTGATGCATTAGGAGGACATTTCGGCATCAATAAAACAATTGAGATCTTGAAGGAGTCTTTTATTAGCCTCAATGATAAGTGATGCCCATAGAGTTATTTCCAAATGTACTATATGTCATAAGGCCAAAAGCACCTTTCATCAAGAGTTGTACACTCCTCTTCCAACACCAAATGGCCCTTGGGAAGACGCTAGCATTGATTTCATTTTTGGATTGCCAAGAACCTAAAGAGGGTATGACTTAATCATGGTTGTAGTTGATTGATTTTCAAAGATCGTCCATTTCATTCCATGTCACAAGAGTGACAATGCTTCTCACATTGCTCATTTATACTCAAGGAGGTCATCAAGCTACATGGTGTGCCAAAGAGTATTATCTCCAATAGAGACACCAAATTCATTTCCTATTTTTGGAGGTGTTTATGGAGATTGTTGGGAACCAAGCTTTTATTTAGCACTACTTGTCACCCAAAATCGATATAAACAGAGATTACCAACCAGACTCTATCTACCTTCCTTTTGGAATTGGTGACAAAAAACCTCAAAGAATGGGATTTAAAGCTTTCTTATGCCGTATTTGCTTATAACCGGGCTCCTACTTAAGCTACATCCCACTCTCCCTTTGAAGCTCATTATAGATTTAACCCTCTTACTCCAATAGAATGTCTTCCTCATCCTATTACGCATGGAGGCCCACGAGAGAACAAGGCTAGAGCAAACAAGCATCGAAAGTCCTTGGTTTTCAACCTAGGAGATTTTGTTTGGTTGTACCTAAGTGAGGAGATATTCACTTCTAGGAGACAAAATAAACTTATGGCTCGAGGAGAAGGCCCTTTCAAGGTACTTGAAAGGATCAAGGACAATGTCTGTAAGTTAGACTTACTAGGAGACATACATGTGAGCGTCTCTTTCAATGTGGATGACTTAGCTCCTTATGTGGAGGAAAAATTTGAGGATTTAAGGGAAAATCCTTCGCAAAAGGGGGAGATTGATGCATACCAAGCTTCAAGCCCACTCTTGGCTACACCTTTGACCACACAAAAGTCCATGCCAACTTTCCTTGGTCAAGATGGTCACGACTCCCGCATTTCACGCCATTACTGCTTGGCTTCTCAGCATCGAAAACGAACTCTAATTGGGGTGATATGTGCTTTATTAGGAATCTTAGAGAGTCTACTTTAGGATGACGCAATAAAATTTCATGTTAGGATGTGTATTGATTCCTTAAAGTGATAAAAACCCCAATTTATACAGTGCAGTTTTTTGTCGAAACATTTGCTGAATTTACATCAAGTTAAAATCCTACCTAATGAATCCCAAGCCCAAGTTCTTCTAGTTCCCTAAGCTGTCTATTTTATCCTCATGAGCTAAAATTGGTATTGGAATCAAATATTAGGAGAAATGGCCCAAATATATAGAGTGTGCACAAAATTTTAGTTTTAGAGCAATCTGAAATTTGGCCTTAATTGAGGAAAGTACAGTTGTTATCTTTGAGATTAGTTAGTATAAGGTAATTTTACCCATACCAAGAAAGCTTTTCCAAGTGGCAGGACCCCTATTGGAGGTGCAGAGCCTTCTAGAAGCCTCCTAGAAAGAAGGGAAGAGTTTTGTAAAAATACAGCTCACTTTGGTTGTAATTATCTTCGTAATTTGATTTATTTTTCTAAGATAATTTGCAATCCCCTTATTGGTATGCTTGCCCTACTATTGTAACAGCTAATCCCCCTAATTTTGGATATTTATAGACTCCAATGCCTCCATGTAAACTCAGCTTGAGTTGAATTATGAATGGAAAGGCTGATGATCATTTTCTCTCACTGAAATCTCTAAATCTTTATCTCTTTAATTAATAGTGGTGAGTAGAGTTTTTCTTTTACAATTCCTCTTTGGTAGCAAAGAGCCTTTAGGAGAGGAATTTGGTGGAAAGCAGTTATACCTTGGGTAAAAAAACTCTATTGATTGATTGAGATTAAATCCAAAAGAAGCAACCTTTGGTGCGATTATTTTTCTTATTATTTTTGATTTTAGGAGCTTGTTGATTCCATTACTTATCACAACCCAAGTATGTTAGCATATAGCATGTAAAGCTATATATGAAAGGTATATGTTAAACTCATTTTACTCCTAGCACATGCAAAGTAAAACTCAAAGTACAAGATCATCCTACCAACTCATTTGCTTTGTTATCATCAAAGTCAATATCTTCTTAAATCCAACACGTATATGTCTATCTAAAACTATACTATAACAACATACGAACAAAGTCCAAATGCGCTATGAATTAAGTTCGGGGAATAATCCATTTTGAATTCGTTTGAGTTGGGCTGTTTTAGATCAATTCAAAATTTGATGGTTGGACTTAGGAGATATGGGTTGACTTGACTATAACTATGGATTTTTCCTAGTTCGATTTATTTTATAGTGGTTTTAAGCGTGTATGATCTAAAATGTCTAGAATAGGGAAAATAAATACATGCACACAAGAAGAAATTTAAGAGGAAATAATGTTGCTTGTATTTTAGGAACAATGTACCCAAAAAAACCTCAATTATTTACGAGTGTTAATTACCTACACTTGTTAACAAATCCTTCTTATAGCGCCTTCTCGAGTATGTTTTCAAGCAACTAACCAGTTGCTTCCCACACTGCTCCCACAGACCGAGTTTCCTCTTGGTACTTTTTTTGTCCCGTAAGTGCAGTCATCTATGTATATCTTCAATAATCTTCTCCGTTAATTTATAGAGAAAGCTTATGAGCCTCCTAATGCTTGGATTATGGCATCATTTCCTAAGAAGTCAATCCCCTGCATTCTTGTTGCGGAACCAAACATTGCTAATTTGCCACCTTGACAAATAGTGGTAGAGTAAATGTTTTGGTGCAACTTTCTTCCCCTATGCCTAGGCTTCCAACTATTTGCATATCCCTTTTTCTTTTTCTTTTATTTTTCATAGTCTTACCACAGTTTCCCAACAAATTCTACCTTGCTAAAAGTTAACACTATTCTGGCTCCACCTTGCCCGATCTGTTGACACAATCATTATGTGCTTAAAGATTGTTTTCCAGTTAGAACACTTGTAGAAGCTCTTGTTGCATCTCATCCTATTTGCACATTTCTTATAAATGTGTATAAATAAGCCTTTAGACATTTATGCTTTCACCAATGTGATAGCCCCTCTAAAGGCCTTCAATGCTCTACTTGTATAGGAATATTAATAGCGCTTCTCATCCGAAGTCCCCAAAGTTATTCCATTTTTATTTTTTAGTTTCACATATGCCTAACCCTAATTAGTGTTTACACAACCCGATTAAACATGCGAATCCGTACAGTTCCAACTCCGACAATCCTGTTTTGTGCATCGTTTTCCATGTGGACAATACCTTTTTCACATGATTGATATTTATTAAAGCTCTCTCTAACTAAATGCATGTGAAACGAACAATAAAAAAATCTAACATGTAATCTGATTTTTCTGGATGTTCAGTAGTTGTCAAAAATAGTCATCTTTATTAGCCATTTTGAACCTTATGCAATTGTCGCCACAAGCTTCTTATCCTTTATAGCCTTCTCCTACTTCAGACAATCTCTTTCGTAGGACCTTTCTCATTGTAGCAACATCCTAACTTTTGACCATTAGATATTAAGGGTTAGGAACTTCCTATTCTTTTGAACATTTTCATCCCTCACTAGCCTCTTTTCTAGCCAAAGTTGATTGAATTTTTTTTGTCGATCTGTTGTTCATTCAGAAGGTCCTATTCGTCGGCAAAATGGCAACCACATTGTAAATTTTTATAGTCTCTTTCCCAAACAAAAATCTAGTCATGAACAAAAGCAAAGCTTTGTCTTACCCTTCGACCTTTGCCTCTAGTAGAACCAACTCTCTGATCAGCTCATTGAACTCATCCATACAATAACTGAAGTCATACTTGTCAGCAATTTCGATTGCTCTCTAACATATCCGAAATCTCGACCACGTTTGTCAACCAAATAAGCTCCCATAGAGTGTTATTTGCAAGACATTGTGAGATTGTACATGTTGCCATCTCCTTTCAAATCTTCCCTCTCCTCCCTTGACATTTTTTGTAGCTTATCTTTTTCCTGAGTGCCACCCACAAATTATCTATCCTCTTCTTAGTCTTACGAGCTTTTGTCTTCACACCCTTGAGTATCCTGTCTCGAGTCAACATACTTTTCAGTTTTCACCCATTATTGCCATTAGGTGACATTGCCATACAGCATCAAATGGTTTGATGAAAAATTTGAGCCTTTTTTCCGATGCCATCTTCCATGTTCTTTGCACCAATTTTCTCCTACCACTGCTTGCAAACCTTTTGCCCGCCAAGAAGTTGGTTCTGATACCAACTGTTTGGTTGAAGCATGTATGATATAAAAATATGAGGATATGATGAAATAAATTAATAAACTTTGGAACGAATTTTGAGAGAAAAACTAATTGTTTCACAAATAATATTTAAAAAATTATCCTGTTTGTAAGTATTAATGATCCACACCTGTAAACAATCCTTTAGAGGATGTGTTATTCAAGTAACTAATTACGACTTACTTCCTATGCTAACTCACCCACACTAAGTTCCTTCTTGCTATTGTTTTTTCAAGAAATTACCACATCCCTCCCATTTCCCATGAGGTTTGGCTAATAATTATTTCAAAGTATCTAGAAACATTGTATTCTCCTTTCATAGTTTGGATGAAATATTATTTAGGACCTCGGTTTTTTATTAAAGAATTAGTAACTTTTTAAAAATTTATGAGAAGAGCCATAAATTGGTCGGAAAAATGTGGTAAATCTATCTTTTAAGATTTTTGAGGGAATATGCTTATTCAAATGTCTATATTTAATAAAGTTAGTTTGCTTGAATGTAATAAAGTTTAATGATTGCACTATTGTTTATGGTTATTGTTGCAAACAAAATTGTCAATTTCAATAAAATTCAGGGTTTTTTTTTGGTGAAATAAGCATATTTGCCAACAAATAGATTTGTTACGCTTTTGAGGTCAATTTCAGGATCATTTCATAAATTTAAATCGTTGTCAGCAATTATTTTTAAAAACTGAGGTTCTAAATAATATTTAACCCTAGCCTTGCCGGGCTGTGAAATATTTCAAAAATGTAAGTGTTAAAAAAAAATATATATATCCGTCAACCCATAAGAAATTTACATCATGATATGTCATGTTCTTTCCCACTAGAGTTCAATTGTGTTGTGTCCCAATCCCTTTTGCTCCTTTGGCAGAAACATTAATTGCCGCTATTGACAAATATTGGTAAAATAAACTCTTTTGTGCGACTTTCTTTCCCTAGGCCTGGAAGTGCAGAAACTTGCACAGTGCTTTTTCTGTTCCTTTGTTTTCCTTCTCATTTTTATCACATTTTCGCAGCAATTTGTAACCTTTTGTTTTTAAAATAAATAAATAAAACACACAATTATTTAGGACATTTCATGGGGTTTATTCAGTTTTAGAGTTTGAACAACTTCAATGTAGGCCACTTCAGTAAGATATTTGGGCATAGGTAAGTTTGCCAAGTACACTACTAGGGCAACTCTGGAGCAAGACTGAACAACTGAAAATGAAGATGCAAGATCGTCCCGAAGAGAAATTGCATGTATTTATTTAGGTGTGATGTCATTAGGCTTCATGATACACAAAACCTGACAGACGTCACAGGGTACATAGATGTGCATAAAGAAAACAGGCTCACCATAGAGGAACACAGCTAGACAAGTAACAAGTATAGACTTTCAGACCACACCCACTTCATCATCTAACACAGTAATAAAACACAGAGAGAAGTCCCATTCCTTCAAGACATATTTGCAGCTGCTTTGGGGGCATCATGACATTCACATGGTTGGCCTCATATTCAGCCTGGTTGCTACTTTCATGCCTAGAGATCTGTCACACTGTTTCAATGGCATTATTGGCAAAAAATAAATAATCAGTTAATCAACATTGATTTATGGATGTTCCATTACAGAATGCAGAGTATAAAGGAATTAAAGAGAATGGATTGGTCACGAACCTGGGACAAGTAGGAGACCCAAATGCTTCGGAGTTCAAGAGTCACACGAGGGTCAGATAGAACGTCCACCCATCTTTTGACGAATCTCTCTTGCCTAAATATATGAACACAATGTTGAGTAAATCATATCACATCACTGTTTGCGTTAACTTCAAATTTATGAACTTTTTTCAATTAATACTAGAGGTGAATGCAGTGAATCTTGTAGCGTACCTGGCAGGGTCCCAAGATCGATATCTGTCTCCAGGTTGCTTGAAGTTGTTCTCTTTTGGAATCACTGTCTGCAATCAAAAAGGAAAATATAACCATCCTCTCCTTGGCCGCTTATACTTCATTACAGTTGCATCTGTAAGATGATATCAAAGGTCTTCTAATCGCATATTTGGAACCCAATACGTAATTATTCAACGAGATGTCTCATCTAAGTTCCTATGCAGATGAAAAGCGTGACTGTAAACAATTTCCATCCCTTGATGACATCAGATTACGACATGTCTTACTGAAAGTGTGGATATATAGTCAGAAAATCCATTTTAAACACATGAATGCATTTTTAGAAATCTGTCGTCATCAAGAGATTAAAAATGTTGTCAAACTAACATTAACTTTTGCATATATAAATACCTTTTCACGTTTGCCAGAGTAGACTTTAGTAAGAATGGGGTATTTCTCAGCCTGACGAGCAGGATCGAACTTTGATGGGAAGTAATCAATCTGTAAACCATCAAAAACATTCAATCAGTCACAAACGCAAAATTAAGCCCCTTCAAATCAGCCTCAAGAAACAAACTAGCTACTAATTCTTTTGCTTCATTGGTGAATTACCTCTTCATCCCTATGCATGAAGTTCATAACACCATCGTACTGATTGTTATGGTGAGCACATTTGGGAGCATTAACAGGAAGCATCATGTAGTTAGCCCCAAGCCGGTATCTCTGAGCATCACCATACGCAAAGACACGGCACTGGAGCAGCTTGTCATCAGAGTAATAGATCCCAGGAACCACCACACCAGGGCTAAAAGCAAGCTGCTCGTTCTCAGCAAAGAAGTTGTCAACATTCCTATTGAGCACCAAGCGGCCTACTGGCTGCAGGGGCACCAGGTCCTCCGGCCAAATCTTTGTCATGTCAAGTGGATCGAAGTCGTATTTGTCCTCATCAGCTGGGTCCATGATCTGGATGTACAGCTTCCACTCAGGATAGTTCCCTGCATTGTCGAGATGAAAAAGGAACAAATTTACATACATGTTGGGAAGGAACATGCCAGGCAACTATTGGACTCTAGACAATGTTCATGTCTCAGGTAAAACCCTTCCATTTTTCCAGCTTTGCAACTAATTCAAAGAAAATACTGATATTTTGATGGCATTAAAGAAGTTTGAAATTAGACATCGTATATGATATTTTTGGATTTGCCACACTACTATCAGCATTAAGTATCCCTTGTTGCTCTTATGAATGGACACTATCCTCTAGATTTTTCAGATTTGCAACTAATTTAAAGACAACACTGATAGACACATTAGTCCATATATATATGCGTACCTGCGGCAATAGACTCATAGAGGTCCTGGGTAGCATGGCTATGGTTCAATCCTCCAACTCTGACAGCCTCATCCTCCAACAGACTCTTGACACCACAAGTAGGCTTCCAGTGGAACTTGACATAGTGGACCTTGCCATCCCTGTTGATGAAGCTGAAAGTGTTGACACCGAACCCTTCCATGTGCCTGTAGTCCTGGGGGATGCCCACATCGTCGAAGAGCCAAGCGAAGGTGTTCAGGCTCTCCGGGTGATGCGAGCAGAAGTCGAGGACCCTCCAGTACTCCTGGATGTGCGACTTTGGGTTTGGCTTGAATGCGTGGATCACGTCTGGGAACTTCATACCGTCCCTGATGAAGAACACCGGGAAGTTGTTCCCCACTATATCAAAGTTCCCCTGTATTGGATGCATAGAAGTGTGTTAACTTCTGAAACTAAAGAAAGCAGGGAGAATCATGCCACTGAAAGATGTTTAATAATCCTAGTAATATAGCCTCATATGACTCTTTCGCA
Source organism: Carnegiea gigantea (assembly GCA_029747015.1). Classification (NCBI taxonomy): domain Eukaryota; kingdom Viridiplantae; phylum Streptophyta; class Magnoliopsida; order Caryophyllales; family Cactaceae; genus Carnegiea; species Carnegiea gigantea. The sequence continues at coordinate 32,650 of JAKOGI010002592.1, read as the reverse complement.
ATGTGTAATATGCCATTGCAATGGTGAAATAATACATAGTGTTTTTAATTCTAGAGTTTAGTAGTGACATAGCGCCTCTGAGGTTTTCTAATTGAGGAAAAAGCCGAGTACATGTAAGCTGTTTCTCTACGTATCAATGTAAGCTTGTTTAACTTGAATTTAATAAAATTTGATCTTTAATTGAATCGATGTTCTATTTCGTTTCACAGCACTTCAATTATCTAGGATTAATATAATATTTGAAATATGAAAGACGCATCCGCCATATATAAGACTAAACTGAGGACAAACATGGCTAAATTTGGATCTTAAATCTAAAACAATTCAAGCATTAGAATAAATCTGAGTAATAGAATCAGATAAAAAAAATTAAGCCGAAAACAAAACGTTATTGAAATAATCAAAGGATATCTATTGGTACCTCTCTGGTGTAGAACTTGGTCGCAAAGCCACGCGGGTCACGGATGGTTTCAGGGCTGCCGCGTTCATGAATGACAGTGGAGAAACGAACGATGACAGGAGTCTGAACGCCGGGGGCCCTGAGGAAGTCGGCGCAAGTGAGGTGAGAAACGTCATGAGTAACCTCGAAGAACCCTTTGGCGGATGCTCCTCTTGCATGCACTATACGTTCTGGGATACGCTCCCGGTGAAAGTTGGTGATCTTCTCTATCAAGTGGTAGTCCTCCAATAGCACTGGACCTGTTTTTTGGGATCACGTACAAGCAATGTCACCAATTTGATCAACATTAGGGATGGGCAATAGATAGAGACGAATTAGCTTAGATCAGAATGTTTACAAAGTGGATCGGGTTGAATTATGGGCGGCTCGTTCACGATTTGGGTTAAATCGGGCCTTTTGTGTAAATAAATGGATCAGATCAACTCAGGTTAGCTCATGAACGATCAGTTTTTGGCCTGCTTTAAAATGAAACAAACTTGTACAAAAAAACTGTATATAATAATGATTGTTATGTCTAAAGCATTGGTAATAAGTTTAATTAGGTATAGAACATAAATTAGTATGATAAATAAGTTGTAACAGACTAACAGTAATGGATCACTAAACGGACCATTAATGAATTGAACTGATACAGCGTGTTAATATACATTAATAAACTGACTCATTACTGACCCGATATTATTCGACCATATTTTAAACATATCAACCTGGTTGATCCAAGAGTACGGTTGCCCACCCCTACTTCCACAAATTATACTTTGATAAATAAAATACTTTTTTTATTGGTAAGCGGCTTTTTATATGTTACTATAACTCTAGTAATGTATTGTAAGACCTTATTCTGCAAAATTAACATTACAAGAAATTCATATATACTACCTGAGGCAAAGTCAATACAAAAAGATAAAAATAAGAAAGTAAAAGCACATTACAAATGACACTTATTTAGTTCTTTTCAATTAGGATAATCAAGATAACATTACAAGTAATTCATACATACTACCTGAGTCATTAAGTTGTTAGGTGTCCCTTTCATCTCCACTAGGAGTCCACTAAATTTTGTCGGCTAAAGTGAAAAGAAAATGGCAAGATCAAGTTTCTAAAGTCTGCAATAATTGAGAAGATAGAAAGTAAACTACGTGGAGGGGCCGTGTGCTGTCCACAAGATCCTGAAGGTGAATGTATCCGTATGTCATGTAACAAGTCATCCGGTCAGAAGACATTTTTTACTTTTATCAAATCAATTAAATTATGTGGCCTAAAATTTATACTGGCCTGTTAATTATTAAGTTTGAGTAAGGATCAATTTATTGGCAAAATAAATATTATACAAAACAATTTATAATTACGGAAAACTATGACCAATAGAATAATTTTACACTACACAAAAGTAGCTAACACCACCTTTCATACTATTCACTCCCATCATTATGTTTTTATGAATTAACATATATTACAATAAATTTAAACTAACACGATGCGTATATAAAGTGTCTTGTAAAAACTTTTTTTATTCATTTTAATCATAATTATGCACACCTATATTGAAGTGGAAGGGAAATTTTTTACGCACACGTAAAGGTATGCTAGCCACTGCTTGCGGTATCAATGAAAAGTACCTCGTTGTCCAATGGTCATGGCCGAGGTGTTGTTCCACACTGGTGCACCAGAATTTGTTGTCCAGAAAGTTGTATTAAAGGAACTTGACGGTCGATGCTGTTCATATGTCACCCATGATCAATCTCAAGGTATGAATACAACTCATATTACAGCCGAACTTCTCTTTCAGAAGTTTTTTTTTCCCCCCCCCCCCCCTTCTAATTAATTTCTGTCTTATTGCGGTGGTTGCTACATGATCATCAAAAGAATTTTGACATTTCACCATTTCGAATGATAACTACAGTCCCATTACTTGATAGTCTCTTAGTAGCAGCCAACATAAGAACCACTAGACATTTTCATAACTAAAAATTTCCTTTTCATTATTGATGTGAAGGTTGAAAGTTTCAGTAGTCAGTACTGCGTAACAAATATCATTAAGTTTGAATCCCTAGTCTCTATTCCTTGGCACAAACATACCATGCTGAATTACAACTTTAATTATACGGGAGTATTGTACTTGGAGGATCCTCTTTGCTCATGCTAAAAAGGAATAAGACTTAAAACCAAACCTATCATTGCATATTTGTTTCTTTTATTGTAGATTTACACAATAGAAATAAAAAATAAAATGATAAATATCTTACTATAACAATTTTTAAATTTTTTAACTTAAAAATCATATTGTTACACTTTTAAATTGAAAAAAATAGTACGATTAAATAGTAAAAATATATTACAACTTATAAATAATCTAAATTATCTTTTATCTAAAATCTAACATACTTATAAAATACGTGTCTCATATACACTCGCAAATAGAATTAATCCAATTAGAGTATCATTTAATAGTTTTGTTGACGTAGTTGATGAATATTTAAAGCTAGCAATTTTATAATTAATTGAAAACATTGAAAACTTTATGATTTTAAATTATACAATATGTTAATTTAAAATAAGAACAGACATTTAAGACCGTTAGTAGCTAGATATATCTATCACCACCCAAATAAAAAATAAAAAATAAAAAATAAAAAATAAAAAAAAGACAGCCCGTGGGATAGTCGGCACGGGGAAGTTCAAAGAAAAGTCATTCCAAACAATTGCTCCGCTGGGGCCTAGTATCTACTATTTTCATCAATAATTGATGCTATTGTAAAACTCTGTATGGAATTATCAATAAATTTCTAAGACGTGACTGAGTTCCTCTGCTCTTGTTCAAGCAGAAATTCAAAATCGTTGTCAATTAATTTATGAGTTCCTACATGCAACTGTCTACAAGAAAGTTTATATCATGAAACCTCATGACTGTATAGATATAATCACTCGCATATGCAAAAAAAAAAAAGCTACTGAGATAAGCCTTGATGGCACAACGCAATCTTCGTTCTGGGATTTTTCCAAGTCAGAAGCCAGATCCGACACCTTCTTGTGGAGATGCCAACGGACCTTTAGCCTCACTTGCATGATCAGCCCAACAAGGATTTTATACCAGGGCCATTAATACTTCTAGTGATATTTCTAACCACTCATTGAATTTTGAGTTGAAAATTTTATACACCATAACAAGATGAAATATTATTATCTGACAATTCAGTCATATACACACGATATCTTCGAGCTTAGTTATACATATGCAAAGAAATCAGCAGTAATGTCTCACAATCAAGTGAAAATACAAATATTAAAATGGTACTATTCTTGCCATGTTCCTCTCATATAAACTTAGTAAAGCATTTCAGTGATGGTAGATTGCAGATGTTCAATATTTACAGTTAATAAAGTAAACAAAAATCTGACCACGTCCTGTTGGGGAAACTTTAATTAATGAAGAGCAAGCAAAAGCAAAGATAACATCTAAAAGAACATAATTAAGACGAACCTTGTAAGGATCCATGGCTAGCAAGGGAGGCAGAAGAAAAGGAAAAAACAGAAACAAAGGTTTCTGCGAGAAGTGAGAAGCACTAACACTAAAATGTTACTTCACACAGAGAGGGCTACTTGAGCTTGCCATTTATATTAATCAGGAACGGTGTCTTCGGTTACTCAGGGGATATTTTTTGAGGCAGCACGCCTAGTTTGAAATTTCTTGGGACTGTGCTTTTGACATGACATGTTACCAGTATCCACTATGCTTTTGTCCCACTCTCTAAACAGCTTCATCTTTATCTGCTCGTGACCACTGCCCAGGCCTGTTTAGGTGGATATCCGGATATGGATGCAAACCAGACAGAGTTTAGTGTACAAAATTTGATAAGATTGATATAAGTTCCAATCATTCAAGCCCATAAATGTTGATGCGTATTCAACTAAAATTTATGTTACGCTTCCAATTATCCTTCTGAAATTTTTGTACAATTCGCTATACGACAATGTTTGGCTGTTTATGTTGAAACTTTAATGTCATGGATCATATTACCTCGATATTGAATTATACATTGTATAAGTTGGAGGACCTTTGCCATGTTTGTATCAAGTCATATGACCTGGTTTAAGTTGCATAATAAAATAAATTTTAAATCTGCAATAGGTTGGGTATTTATTGAATTAAGTGGGTCAGTCCATTTAAAATAGGGTCAATAAAAGGTTGGGTTACTAATAGACCAAGTCAATAGTATGTCACCTATTAAAGCATATTAACGGGTCAGATCGGATCGGTCGATTAACAACCCGTTTAGTGACTCGTTAATTTTTCAACATACTTGTCACCCTAATTTACATGGTACAATAAGTTCAAAATATTACTAATGCTTGATACATAATAATGGTTATTATACATAATTTTTTGTGCTAGTTTGGTCCATTTTAAAATATGTCAAAAGCATAGAGTTGGAAAAAGCTGACCCGATACGATTATCGACCCGAACCCGACAAGAAGTTAAGTGGGCTTGGGTATAAATTTTCGACCTGTTTAATTAAATGGGTTGGCACATTCAACCCGTTTAATTAAATGGGTTAGGTTCAAGTCGAGATTCTTAACACGAAAAAGTACCTATTTAACCCGTTTAATTAAATGAGTTAAATAAGTCAACTCATTTTTTTATTTTTTATTTATCCATTTACTTTTTATTAGATAATTAAGAATATAAAAAATTTTAGACATTATGAATTATGATGAATCTGGAGAATTTCAAAGAGTAATTATTTAATGTGATATATAAACTTAATTTTTAACACTGTAATTACGTATTAGTTGAAAATATTAAATGCATAAATAGTCAATTAAGTGGCTAAACTTGACCTGTTTATCTTAAACGGGTTAAGCGGGTCAACCCGTTTAAAAATTAAATGGGTACAGGTCAAGATTTTTCAACCCGTTTAATAAATGGGTTAGGTTCAAGTTGAGGAGTTTTCAACCCATTTAAATTCGACACGAACACGAACCTGATCCGACACGACCTATTACTGGTAGAATGTATAAGGTTTTGATGATAACAAATCTAAGTGTTGTTGTTGTTGTTGCTCCAAACAGGCTTTCCAAACATGACCTTACTGCTGTTCTCAATGTATTAAAACTGCTTGACTAATGGTTTATCACGAACAGGTACTCAAGTCAGCAATGTAAGAACATCTGTGAGGAACAGGTTCTGTGAGGTGTTTTGAAGCATATCCTGATAAGTGTTTGAAACATAAGATATATGCAGCTGTGACAAATAGGTTCCGTGCGGTGTTTGAAGCATATTCTGTGAAGTGTTTGCAGCAAAGTCGTTCTACAAGATGACTAGTGGTTACAACAAGATGTCTTGATTTGATTTGGTTTTATATTTTTAGACTCTTGTTAATATGCCAATTAGAAAGTTTTAATTTACCACTCACTGGAAACGGTTTTGCTTTTCGGAAAATATTTCGGATCACCCTTCAGAACAACCCTGGAAACAGGGCGATCAGGGTGTTTCCAGAATAAGCTGCGAAAAACTGCTTTGCACGATTTTTATCTTTTGGATTTTGAGCAGCTTCTTCAAAGATTTGCAAGAAAGATTTTTCTATGGAGTATATTATTCCTTACCCTAAAAACGGTTATCAAAAATCTTAAGGGATTTGCAAAATCTTTTTGAATAAAAAGAATATCCAATTTTTGGCAAGTGGATAAGGTAGTTGAGAAAAACATGGGCTAGCTGCTAAAGAACACCGCCTTATGCACGCGGTTCAGGAAGTGTTTTTCAGCTCATGTCACCTTACCCCTTAGCTAAAGGATTCTATTTTCTCTAGGATTTTAGTTTCCAAAAATTTCAGAAATAGTTTTTCCATCCCTTGTGGGTAAAGGATTCTATATTCTTCAGATTTTTTTAGTTTCCAAAAATTTGATGAATTGTTTTCCAAGCACTATAAAAGGCGGCTTCTTACAATCTTGGAGACATCGGTTTTCAAAGAGGAAAAATCTGAGTTCATGAGCTAAAACGTTTGAAAAGAAAACCGAGCCTTGCGAGTGAATTAATTGAGCTTTCAAAGTTGGCATACTAGGACTTCATTGTACCCTATATTAGCTTAGTTGAGAAGCATTGTAATAGGGTGTTTTTTTTCTTTACATTCTTCTTTCACAAGAGTGAGTAGAGTGTGTGTCCAAATCAAGGGGATTTTGGACATGGGGTAACTTGTCTTAGGGAAGACAGGTTACGTGTGTTACAAGTTGTAACAAGGTGTGTTACTATTGTAACGTGATTAGCCCGTTTAGTGAAGTGTTTAAATCCTACACGAGGTAGGTCGTGGTTTTTAACCTTAGTTGGGCTAGAGGTGTTTTCCACGTAAAAATCCTGTGTCCATTATTTCCGCATTCAATTTTGTTGGATTTTCGCTTCTGCTTATCTCAGAAACAACCTGTGCGAACAGGGTCTAAGACTGTTTGTCAGCAACTTGCGAAAATCGGACACCACAATTCACCCCCCTCTTGTGGTTGTGTACTCTCTAATTCAACAAGTGGTATCAGAGCAGGTTCTCCTTTGAAAAGCTAACACCTTTGAGAGATCCTTGAAGATGAGTACTCCACAAGGCATGCTTGAAGGTCAATCCATAACTCGTCCACCATACTTTAATGGCCAACACTATAGTTGGTGGAAGAATAGGATGGAAAACTCCATCCAAGCCGAGGACTATGAGTTGTGGATGCTCATCAAGCATGGACCACTCATCCCTAAGAAAACAACTGAAGATGGAAAGTCAATCCCCAAGGAGCCTAAGGAGTTCAATGCTGAAGATTACAAGATGATGGAGAAGAATGGCAAGGCCAAGAAACTCCTATATTTTGGCCTAGGTCCTGATGAATATACTCGCATATCTGAATGTGAGTCGGCCAAAGAAATCTGGGATGCTTTACAAGTAGCTCACGAAGGGACCAATCAAGTAAAGCAATCCCGGATTGAATTGCTTATGAGAAAGTATGAGCTGTTCGAGATGGGTGATCGGGAAAGTGTGATGGACATGTACACTCGCTTCACTCACATAACGAATGAGTTGAAATCCTTGGGAAAATCCTTCACCACCGAAGAATTGGTAAGGAAGATCCTAAGAATTTTACCTCATTCTTGGGAAGCAAAAGTAACGGCCATCCAAGAAGCTAAGGACATGAACAAGATCACCCTAGATGAGCTGATTGGAAACCTCCAAACATATGAACTTAGGAAATATTCTCAACAGAAAGATGAGACAAAGAGAGAACGAAGTCTTGCACTAAAGGCCTTGGAAGATGATTCTGATTCTGAGGAGGAGGAGATTGCCATGATGACTCAAAAATTTAAGAAGTTCTTCAAGAAAGTCAAAGAAAACATCAAAAGGAAGGACTTCAGCAAAGCCAGGAACACCCCTCGGGAACAGTTCACTGGGTGTTTCAAGTGTGATAAGCTGGACCACATTGTGAGAAACTGCCCACTGCACAAGGAAGAACAAGAACCCGAACACCCAAGAAAACAGGGGAGGAAACAAGATGTAAGCAGCTCAGCGAAAAGGTTCTCAAAAATTATGCTCGCGGCCTGGGGAGATTCAAGTGAGGATGAGGAAGGGTCTGAAGCTGGGGAAGCTGATGTAGCACTCATGACAAGGAGTGGCACTGATTCAGATGATGGGTCAACGGATAGTCTGACTCAACTCAAGAACAAGGTACGTGGTCTAAATAAATCAACTCTTGAGAAATTAGTGTACAATATAATGGATATATATGCTGAATTAAAAGGGGATATTCGAGATTTAGAACTTGATAATGAAACCCTTAAATTAGAAAAGCTTGAAGTTGACAAAGAGACTCTTGCCTTGCATGAAAACATCAATGTGCTTAAAGAAACTCTACTCATGAAAGAAGAGACTTGTTCCACTAAACTGACTGAGCTAGAAAAAGAATCTCTTGACTTAAAAGGTAAGGTCGAGTCTTTGCTGGAAGAAAACAGAAACTTGCTTGAAAAAATAAAACACTTAGAAGATGATTTACCCAGTGAATAACAAATATGTGGGATTACCTGAAAATATTGTTTGTTTTCATTGTGGTAAAACGGGGCATTATCGATATGCTTGTCCTATAAGAAAGTATGCCATTAAAAAGAACTCAGTGCATGTAAAACAAATGTGGGTTAGGAAAGATGAGATTTACACGTCTAAAGGAATGGGACCTAAGTGGATCTGGGTTCCCAAAACTAACCCTTGATTTGTTTTGCAGGCTGAAGTGAGAGAGAACAACCCAGCAAACAACCCAGCAAACAGTGCAGGAAACAGTCTAGGGAACAGGCAGCTGTGGTATGTTGACAGTGGGTGTTCGAGGCATATGACTAGTGAAAAATCCAATTTTCTCTCACTTACAGCATCAGAAGGAGGGAGTGTAGCATTTGGAAACGACAAATCTGGGACAATTGTCGGTATAGGTAAGATAGGTGAGTCACTCTCCCATTCAATTGACAATGTTTATTTTGTGGATGGTTTAAAACACAACTTGCTAAGTGTGTCCCAACTGTGTGACAAAGATAACCTAGTAGTGTTCTCTCCAACACGTTGCTTAGTTGTAAACATGAACACAGGAGATGTTGTGTTGAGGGAGAAGCGACACAAAAATGTTTATAAAGTGTGTATTTCTACTCTTCCCCAAAATAATTTGACTTGTTTGAGTGCCTTAAAAGATGATGTTATGCTTTGGCACAAAAGACTAGGTCATGCAAGCCACTCTCTTTTGAACAAACTTGTAACCAAAGATTTAGTAGTTGGCTTACCTTCCATCAAATTCAATGATGACAAGGTATGTGATGCATGTGCCAAAGGCAAACAAGTCAAAAATTCATTTAAGTCTAAAAAGTATATAAGCACTACTCGACCCCTTGAATTAATACATATGGATCTATGTGGTCCAATGAGGATCTATGTGGTCCAATGAGGATCATGAGCCGAGGTGGCAAGAGGTATGTGCTTGTGATAGTGGATGACTACTCTCGTTTCACTTGGACTTTGTTTTTGGCTTCTAAAGATGAAACTTTTGAAAAATTTCTTGCTTTCATTAAAAAGACTGAAAAGAGGGTAGGACACTCTTTGGTATGCATAAGGTCTGACCATGGTACAGAATTTGAAAATTCGAGCTTTATTGACTATTGTAATGAGCATGGTGTTGATCACAATTTTTCAGCTCCAAGAACACCCCAACAGAACGGGGTGGTAGAGCGCAAAAATCGTACTCTAGAGGACATGACTAGAACAATGCTTGTTGCTAGTGGTCTTCCTAGAAATTTTTGGGCTGAAGCTTTAAACACATCATGTTACATTATAAATAGATGCATGATTAGACATGTTCTTAACAAAACTCCTTATAAGATCCTCAAAGGAAGAAAACCAAATATTTTGCATTTGAGAGTTTTTGGGTGTAAATGTTTTGTGCATAATAATGGAAAGGATGCCTTAGGGAAATTTGATCCAAGGAGTGACGAGGCAATATTCCTCGGTTACTCCTCACATAGTAAGGCATACAAAGTGTTTAATAAGAGAACCTTGTGTGTTGAAGAAAGTGTGCATGTGCTTTTTGATGAAACTAACTCTCTAAGTGAGAATGATGCACAGGAGGAAGACCTCGAACTAGGTCTTGTTAAAAAAGACATGCTGCTTCAAGATGAACCAGGTAAGGATCAACCTGAGAGATCAAGGCCTGAAGCTGTTCTTCAGGAAGGTAGGCAGGGTGTGAACCAAACAGGGGGAAACAGGGTGGAACCCTGTTCGGGACAACATCAGCCGAACCCTTCTGAGATAATTTCAGGAACAGGCTCCCAAACAGGCTTGGGAACAGGTCTTGAACTTGTTTCACCAAGTATTCCAGTTAAGATGGAGAGCATATCTGTGAACTCACTTTCACCACGATCATGGAAATACCAAAGTTCACATCTTCTTGATCAAATTTTGTCTGATATTAATGCAGGAGTTCAAACTAGATCTAGGCTTAAAAATTTCTGTGCTTTCTATGCTTTTCTCTCAAAAATTGAGCCTAAGAATATTAATGAAGCTCTTGCAGATTCAGATTGGGTCACAGCCATGCAAGAAGAACTCCATCAGTTCGAAAGAAACAAGGTATGGCACCTTGTGCCACGACCAGAGGATAGAACAATCATTGGAACCAAGTGGGTGTTCCGTAACAAGCTAGATGAGTGCGGAACAGTCACTAGGAACAAGGCCCGGCTGGTGGTTCAAGGCTACAACCAAGAAGAGGGAATTGATTATGAAGAGACTTTTGCACCTGTTGCAAGGATGGAAGCCATTCGAATCTTGATAGCTTTTGCAGCCCACATGGAGATCAAGTTATATCAAATGGATGTTAAAAGTGCGTTTCTAAATGGGTACCTTAAAGAGGAAGTGTATGTCAAACAACCCCCTGGTTTTGAAAGTAATGAATTTCCTAACTATGTTTTCAAACTTGACAAAGCACTTTATGGTTTAAAACAAGCCCCTAGAGCTTGGTATGAGCGGTTGTCAAGCTTTTTATTAGAAAATGGTTTTACAAGAGGCAAGGTAGACAATACCTTGTTTCTAAAATCTAAAGGGGAACATTTGTTCATTGTCCAAGTATATGTCGATGACATCATATTTGGTGCAACTCATCATGAATTGTGCAATGAATTTTCAAAAATGATGAGGAGTGAGTTTGAAATGAGCATGATGGGTGAGCTTAATTTCTTTTTAGGCTTGCAAATCAAGCAAACTTCAAACGGCACCATGATCCATCAACAAAAGTATATTAAGGAATTACTTAAGCGTTTTGGGATGGAGTCAGCCAAGCCCATTGATACTCCCATCTCTCCTTCAACTAGGTTGGTAATGGATGATGGTAGTCCCTCAGTTGAGGAGAAATCCTATAGGGGCATGATAGGGTCACTCTTATATCTAACTGCTAGTAGACCTGACATTGTTTTTAGTGTTGGTCTATGTGCACGTTTTCAGTCAAACCCTAAAGAAACTCATCTAAAGGCTGTTAAAAGGATTTTTAGGTACTTAAGACATACACCTAATCTAGCCTTATGGTATCCTAAAGGTTGCAACTTTGATCTTGTTGGGTATGCTGATGCTGATTACGCAGGTTTCTTGGTTGATAGGAAAAGCACCTCAGGTATGGCTCACTTTCTTGGACCTTGTTTGGTATCTTGGGCAACCAAGAAACAACTCTCTGTTGCCTTGTCCACAGCAGAAGCTGAGTATGTGGCAGCTGCATCTTGTTGTGCTCAGTTATTATGGACAAGACAACAACTCAAGGACTTTTGTGTTGACATAGGATGCATTCCTATTTATTGTGACAATACAAGTGCAATTAACATTGCCAAAAATCTATGTCAACACAAAAGAACAAAACATATTGACATTCGTCACCATTTTCTAAGAGACAATGTTGAAAAAGGAGTAATCTCAATGAATTTTTGTGCCACTGAAAATCAAATTGCTGATATATTCACAAAGGCATTGAGTAGAGAACAATTTGAAAGGAATAGACTCGAACTAGGCTTAATTAGAACAACCTGACCAACCTGTTCTCTCTCCCTGTTTGCAAAATTTAAAAGTGACGGGTACAACATGTTAAATTTTTGTTTGCAATCAACTTGTGTGCTATGTTTAGCATATGTGAGGTTTGCAACTTGCTGACACTCATTGAGGTCTAATGAGATTGCCCTTATTGTCCAATGTTACCGAGCAAGTAACCTCAAGAGCAAGTATCAGGAACAGGTACGCCTCTTGTTTGTCAAATGTGTGCAACAAATTGAAAACTGCTAATCTCTTCCCGAGGCGTGCGCAATAAATGCTAAAGTCCGTTGCAAAAATGGGCAAAATCTTTTAAAGATTTCGCACGTCTCTCTCTCCCTTTAAAGCTCTTGCTCAATCTCTCACCTCCACCAAAACTCTCTTGCTTTAAAACTCTGCTCAAGAAACCCTAATCTCTCTCCTTCCTCTGAAAAATGGCGTTCCCCATTAGCTTCGAGAGCTTCTCGACCTTGACCCAGGGCAACCAGACACAGGGCACAGCCTTGCAAACAGCCACAACCCTGTTTGCACCTACACAATTTCTGACGGACCTCATGGAAGGTAAAAATACTGAATCTCCTCAACCCATTGCCTATAAACCTTTTGGGTTTTTGGAAAGTATCGACCTTAGAACAGTGAATTTGAAATTGGAAGACATCCCGTACAAATTTGGGTGGGAATTGATTTTGTTTGGTGAAACGGGCGCATGTCAACCCCAAGAACTTGTTGGGGCATCTGAAAGAGAAATTGGGGCTTTAGATGAACTCTTTCTGTTGGACCATGGGTTAGATGACATCAATTCGTTTGGGCTGTTTCCTGAGCAGGAAACAGGGTTAGAAACAGGGCCTGAAGTTTTTAGGGATGACCTAGAGGAGGATTTGTCAAAAGAAGAAGGGGGAAGTAGTGATCAAATGGAGGAGTCTCTTGTTAAGCCTGCACAAGCCACACCGGTAACACAAACCGGTGAGAAACGCAAAAGGTACAAAATTATGGCTAGGCGTGCTAGAGTGCCAAGAACACGACCACCATCAAGGCCTAAAAGCGGCCAGACTGAAGCGCCCTCAAAAATTGAACCCCCTGTCAAACTAAAACCACAAATCCCCTCTTCGGCCAAACCCACAAACAGACCCACAAGAAAATCAGCCCGAATAGCTTTTCACTCCACTCCTCGTCCTGCCAAACAGTCAGCCCCTGTTATTGAGGAGATTGATTCCTCCTCTGAGCCTTCATCAGATAGCGACACTGAGAACACTGCCTTCAAACAGGGCACGCCCGTGTTCTCAGAGTCCTCAGAGGATAAGCCTCTTCCTATACCAAAACCATCACCCCTCAAAACTCCCAAGAGAAAAGCCTCCCTCAAACATGCCTCCACCCAAGACCCTCCTACTGAGCCCCAACCTAAACGAGCCAAGAAATCTACCCCGTCTGCAATCTCAGCCAAACTGACCCAATTGATTCAGAGACGGGTTGTCAGGGGCAAAATTATAAAGGTCAAGTATTTTGAGGAACAGGGTCTGGGGGTGTTTCTGCACAAGCTGCATGCACAGGGGTGGTATGAGTTATTTACAAACACCCAGCTGGGGTGTTCTGTACATGAGTTGGCAGAGTTCTATGCCAACTGCACTGTCACCGAAGGAGTGGTGACAAGTATTGTTAATGGGAAGCAGCTTCGCTTTGATGCGAAGATATTAGGGGACATTCTGGGGATTCCCTCCGCAGGCTTTGATATATATGTGAGGGAAGACAAGACTATTCTAGGGACAGCCAGGCTGCTGGAACTTGCCCAGAAATTTAGCCAGCAACCAAGCCTGCAAACACCCAAGTCTGTGAAGAAAGGGGACATGACATCGTTCCATCAATTGCTATTTTGGTTTATCATCAAGAATGCCATCCCCAGAGGCCAGGGTCGCAATCTTGCTGATGCCATGGATCAGTGTTTGATGGATCTGATGGACAAGAAAGAGCAAATCAACCTTCCTGCCATCATGATTCGCCACATAGCAAGAATTGCAAACACCTCCAGGGAACATGACTTGGGATACGGCTTCTTCTTGACTAGTGTGTTTGAGCACTTTGGGGTGACTCTGCAGAAGAAGGTGGGCGCTCAGTTCATTGATGAGATCGGGAGTAACACCCTTATGGGGTGTGGGTGTGCTTTGATTGAGGGGTCTGCCTCAGAACAGGGGACCAGAACACCCCGTCCTCCTGTTCCTGGCAGTTCCTTAACCAAGCTTGAGGCTGCTTTGGAAGAAAACTCTCGCCTCAGTACTGAGCTTAACGCTGTAAAGGCTGCCCTGGACGAGGAAAAAGCTCTAAATGCAAAACGCCATGCAGATCTCCTCGCCCTTCTCTCTTCACTTTCAGCAAAATTTTCTCCTTCTGCTCCTTGAACACCCCTCATGAGCTGTTCCCATCTGTTGTTCTCATAGCCTGTTCTCACTTCTCTTGGTGAATCAGTTTGCACTCTGTTGCACTCTTTTGATGAATGACAGGATATCTTGTTTTTTGATTGGCTTTGCCTTGCTTGCTTTTTGTTGTGAATTGCTTGTGTGTGACTAGGATGGCAAATCTTATTACCGTACCAAAACACTTGAGTGTATCGCCTGTTGACATTCCTCCATTACCCAAGTGGCGGTGATAGCAAACACCCTCTGTTTGACTGTTCGCCCCTACTTTTTAATGATGCCAAAAGGGGGAAGATAGGTTGACTAATATTATTTTAGTTCTGCCATGGACGAGTTAATTTTCTTACAATCCTTTCGATACTAACTGCTTCATGTGAATTTGAATAATTGGTACAAATCACTTAAATTGCCCTTGAAAGTCAATATGGTCACTTGGTTTATCATCATCAAAAAGGGGGAATTTGTTAGAATGTATAAAGTTTTGATGATAACAAATCCAAGTGTTGTTGTTGTTGCTCCAAACAGGCTTTCCAAACAGGACCTTACTGCTGTTCTCAATGTATTAAAACTGCTTGACTAATGGTTTATCAAGAACAGGTACTCAAGTCAGCAATGTAAGAACACCTGTGAGGAACATGTTCTGTGAGGTGTTTTGAAGCATATCCTGAGAAGTGTTTGAAACATAAGATATGTGCAGCTGTGACAAACAGGTTCCGTGCGGTGTTTGAAGCATATTCTGTGAAGTGTTTGCAGCAAAGTCGTTCTACAAGATGACTAGTGGTTACAAAAAAATGTCTTGATTTGATTTGGTTTTATATTTTTAGACTCTTGTTAATATGCCAATTAGAAAGTTTTAATTTACCACTCACTGGAAACGGTTTTGCTTTCCGGAAAATATTTCGGATCACCCTTCAGAACAACCCTGGAAACAGGGCGATCAGGGTGTTTCCCGAATAAGTTGCGAAAAACTGCTTTACAGGATTTTTATCTTTTGGATTTTGAGTAGCTTCTTCAAAGATTTACAAGAAAGATTTTTCTATGGAGTATCTTATTCCTTACCCTAAAAACGGTTATCAAAAATCTTAAGGGATTTGCAAAATCTTTTTGAATAAAAAGAATATTCAATTTTTGGCAAGTGGATAAGGTAGTTGAGAAAAACATGGGCTAGGTGCTAAAGAACACTGCCTTATGCACGCGGTTCAGGAAGTGTTTTTCAACTCATGTCACCTTACCCCTTAGCTAAAGGATTCTATTTTCTCTAGGATTTTAGTTTCCAAAAATTTCAAAAATAGTTTTTCCATCCCTTGTGGGTAAAGGATTCTACATTCTTCAGATTTTTTTAGTTTCCAAAAATTTGATGAATTATTTTCCAAGCACTATAAAAGGCGACTTCTTACAATCTTGGAGACATCGGTTTTCAAAGAGGAAAAATCTGAGTTCATGAGCTAAAACGTTTGAAAAGAAAACCGAGCCTTGTAAGTGAATTAATTGAGCTTTCAAAGTTGGCATACTAGGACTTCATTGTACCCTATATTAGCTTAGTTGAGAAGTATTGTAATAGGGTGTTTTTTCTTTACATTCTTCTTTCACAAGAGTGAGTAGAGTGTGTGTCCAAATCAAGGGGATTTTGGACGTGGGGTAACTTGTCTTAGGGAAGACAGGTTACGTGTGTTACAAGTTGTAACAAGGTGTGTTACTATTGTAACGTGATTAGCCCGTTTAGTGAAGTGTTTAAATCCTACACGAGGTAGGTCGTGGTTTTTAACCTCAGTTGGGCTAGAGGTGTTTTCCACGTAAAAATCCTGTGTCCATTATTTCCGCATTCAATTTTGTTGGATTTTCGCTTCTGCTTATCTCAGAAACAACCTGTACGAACAGGGTCTAAGACTATTTGTCAGCAACTTGCGAAAATTGGACACCACAATTCACCCCCCCTCTTGTGGTTGTGTACTCTCTAATTAAACAATTACCTAGCTCTACAAAAGCAGGTCGACCCACCCAATCCATTTATTTACGCAAATGGCTCAGCCAAACTCGAATTGTTAATGGAGTAACCATGGCTAGACCCAACCCAACCCAACCCAACCGACTTTGTAAATGGGCCAACCATAAACTGACCTAACCCGATCTGGTGCATTGCTCACCCCTAGTACTTTAACAAGTACAAAGATAAGCAAGATTAATGATCAATAAAGTGACATTATAGAAAGACATGTACAAGTACAAAATTATTCTCCATTAGTTAGTCTTCTTTCAAGTAAGAAGCATGTAAAGGCCTTTGAATTGATAACAAATCCAAATTAATAATTTAAACAATTTAGTTAATTGGTGCATGTGTTCTCTATTAACTAATTAATTGAACTTCAGCAATTTATTTTGCTAATTTCTAGTTTTTATAATTGAGTAAAATTCTAAATATGGAACAAATCATCTTTCATCATACTACCATGCGTGATACAGGGGCAATATTCAAGTTGAATATAATTTAAGTACGACTAGCAAATGCGCACAATATGCAGTTAGATAGCCAATTAGCGACAAAATGTAGGATATCATATTGTAGTTATTTTCTAAATTCATTGATTGATATCATCTATGGGTGGACAACAGATTGAGTTGGATCGGATTGGGCCAACTCATTAACTAAACGGGTTGGGTTGGGTTAAGTACATTTGTTAATGGGCCACATGAATCCGGTCCGCCCATTAACACTTAAGGAGTGTTTTTTTGTTAGTTAATTTTTCAACTAATGTATTCGTAGTTTTCCAACCAAATTAAACTAGTCCAAATTCAAAGTTAGAAAATACATAATCAAGCTAATAAACGGGTTGGGTCAAGTGGGCCCATGAGCAGCTCGCTTTGGGCCCATTTAAAAATGAAACAAACTTGCGCAAAACAACGGTGTATAATACTTATCGTTATATGCAAAGTGTTGGAAATGAGGTTAACTAATTGGAACATGTAAACTAGTGTGTCAATTAAGTTAAAAAAAATAATGGGTCACTAAATGGCCCGTTAATGGGCCTGCCAGTCAGGCCCGTTAATATGCCTTAATATGTTGACCCATTAATGGCTCAGACCATTATTGACCTGGTCCTTTATTAGTCCTATTTTAAACTGACCAACCGTTCAATCCAATGGGTACCCGGTCCGTTGCCCACCTCTAATATCACCTATCTGGAAACCATCAAAGAAGAAAGAAACCTTTAAAAAAAATTAGTGGGAGAAAGAGATTATCAGGTGTTTATCACTTCATAGTAAATGAGGGAAAGATCAAGTTCTTCTTCATTGGGTGTGTTTTTGCAGCTTTTAATTTCCCCAATTTCCTCAAGCGTAACATGTTTTGGTTTCTGGAATCGCAGTAGTTTCATCCATCCTAGTTACTAATTTGTGTTCACCTTACTTTTAGTAACATTAATTATTCTTTATTAGTAACTATCTATCGAATGTAGAGATTGACAACGACATTAAAACTAACGTATAAGATGGGATGACAAAAATGGACCTATGCATCTAGAGTCTTGTGTGATGAGAAGATCCTGGTAACAATTAAGGGAAAGATTTACTATATGATGGTTCAACCAACATTGTTATATGGCTCATAGTGATTATAGGTTAAGAAGATCCAGGTCTAGAGATTGTTAGTAGTAGAAATGAGGATGATCACATAGTTGTGTAGTTGTATAAGATTTGACAGGGTTAGGAATGAAGGCATTAGCGAGAAAGTAGGTGTGGCAATTATAGAGAATAAGATGAGGGAAACAAGTGTAAGATGGTTTGATTTTATGAAGATCAGAAGGAATGCAAATGCACAACATGGAGGTATGAGAGGATTTCTTCCGGATTGCAAGTAGGTAAAGAAAGACCAAAGAAGAATTGGAATAAGGCGATTAGGCAGAATATGAAACTCTTGAGATCTATGGATCACATAACTCAGAACAAGAGTTTATGGAGGTTTGGAATTGGGGTGGTAGATTTTAAATAGTTAGTTGTTTCTATGTCTATTCTCAGTCACTTAGCGTACACTGTTGTAGTTTGTCGTGTATACTATGTATATTGATTTCTTTTTAGATATCACTATGTCACACTTGGTTTCCATTATGCTTGGTTTTTTTTATTTATTTAATATTTAATATTATTGGTTTTAATTATTGATTCTTCTATTTTCAAATTTTTTACGAAAGATTTCAACCCAAGAAAATGTTCTCCTAAAACTTTTATGTCAATTTCTTGGAATTAATCTCTCTGCTTATACGAGTACTTGAAGTTGTAAGGTTATCTATATCTGAATCTCCTCAGACCTCGTGAAAACATGTACAAGACCTATACTTGGTAGTGTTGTTATAACTCTCTCCATTTGTAAGACCTGTTCTCTCTATTTGTGAAAGTTTTGACTTGTTTGCTTTTGTGCGGCTGTTTTCCTAATTTTGAAGGGAAGAATTTCTCCTTTAGTGTGACGAGGCACTTCAACAAATCTGACATGTTACATGTAGCATTTTCGGTCAAAGGATAATCAATTTGTGCTACATGTAAAGTGTCAAAAGTAGAAAAAACTTAAGAGGAAGTTCCAAGTGACAGACATGGGTGCTCATGCTAGGGCTGTCAAAGTCTGACCCGACACGATAACCCGACCCGAACCCGACCCGAATTTACTGAGAGAAACACGAACCCGACCCGAACCGAACCGATTTCGACCCGAAGTCGACACGATTTGACCGTTTAGTGTGAAAACTTGTTATTTTTTAGTTTTGAGTAAATCTAAGCTATTTTCAAGGTCGACACGAAGTTGACCCGTTTATTAAATGGGTTGATCCAACCCGACCCGTTTGACAGCCCGAGCTCATGCCATTTGGCACGACTTGCCGGGAGCACAATCATGTCCCTCATAGAGGCACCAATGCATGTTTTGCCATGACATGATTACCCATGTCAATTGGTAAAACGATGTCAAGGGTGTTGTCCGGCAGCCATAAATTTACAACTGAGATTATTTTTGAGATAACTTTTATTCTGGCCTTCAGATATGGTTTTAGCATACTTTTGAGCTTATTGGTAGTCATTATTATTGAAGCGTAATTGTTGTGCTTAGAAGATTTCCTTTGGTAAATTGAATTCAAAGTTTGTTTTCTTAGTGTCTCTCTCGAGCTAGCTACTTGTTTCTTTCAAGTTCTCAATTATAATCATGTTTGCAGTTTGTGAATCTTGTGTGATGATTAGAATTATGTTTAGTGGCTAAAATCCTAACATAGATTGTGATTGATCCCCGCTATGATTTAATGATCATGAATGAGGCCCTTGTTAAACTTATTTCATACTTGAGAGCTAGAATATCATTGTGCTGACCACTTTTTCGATGAGAAGGTTAAAAGAGCCTTCATCTAATCTTATTTAGGTTTGGGGGAATATTGAAAGATAAAACCCTTACCTCACATGGCTCAGTAAAAAATTATTAGTTTGAAAATAATTAACAGTACATAAACCCCTAAATCCCTAATACTTGTCAAACTATGCTATACTAAATTATTAGTTCTATTTTGATCAAGAAAAAAATATTTGTATATAAGAACCATTGTAACCAAAAATTCAATCTAATTGTTGTAATATTGAAGGTCCATAATACGTTTTATAATATACTCTAACGCACACCTTCTCGCTTAAAAGTCCCTTTGGGTTGAAGTTTGGATATTACAAGTAGTCTAGCTTGCAAAATAATTCAATGTGTGGTTTATTGGTATGTGTTTGAAAATGAAATATCTCACTCGAAAAGGTTGTCGATACCATATTTAAACATCATTTTAACCTAAAACTTAAATTGATAGTATAAGTTTTACTGTGTTTTCATGTATGAGATATTTTAACTAGTTTCTCCCTTCCTCCCAACTAGAGCTGTCAAATATGTCAGGTCGGATTGGGTTCGTATTCGTGTCGAATTTAAAGGAGTTAAAAAATACTCGATTTTAACCTAACGTGTTTATTAAATGGGTTTAAAAACCTCGACATATATTCGTTTATTTTTTAAATAGGTTGATTTGAATTTACCTATTAACCCATTTGATATAAACGAGTCAGGATCAGATTATCCGGTTACTTATTTATCCACTTAATATTTTGACTAAAATATGATTATTAAGCAGTACAAATCAATTTTTGAATTCAGTATATCATCATATGCAATCAATGTCGATGATGCACAAGAACCATAATCCCAAAATAAAGATCGATTTCATGTAAATATTTTCAAAATTTTCACCAAAACATGCATGGCAAGTGGGTGAATGGGCCAACCTATTTAGCCTGTTTAATCAAACGGGTTAAATATGTATTTTTTCATGTCAAAATTTTCAATATGAACCAAACCTAATTAATTAAATGGGTTAAATGTGTTAATCCATTGAATTAAATGGGTTGAAAATCTTTACCCAAATCTACTTAATTTCATGTTCAGTTAAGGTTAAGTAATCTTGTCGGGTTAACTTTTCATAACCCTACCCCCAACCCAACTATTGCAGAAGAATCATTAGTAGATGTAGAAAAAATACAAACATGTTTAATTAGTTACATTAAAAAAAAAATCTTTAGAGAAGAAGCCAATGACTTGAGTAGGTCTAATTAACGAAATTAAGTAGCTAAAATAAAAGGTAATGAAAAATTCATTCAAAAACAAAATGCACAGATGAAGAACAAAAGGGAGGAGGAACATAAACACTAAACGCACAGTTGAAATGAATAAAAGGGTTTGAAATGATTTCCTTTCAATAAATCATCACTTATGGTTATTGTCATAAAATTATGTATGTATTTTTAAAAATAGCGTATTAGCTTGTGTCATTTATCTGGCATTATTTAATTTTTTCCAACTATATTAATAACACATTGCTAACATATGTTATAGTTTTATCTAAATGTGATCAGTCCATGGATCTAAATATTTCTATTCTAACCAAATTTATTTAAAAAATTTGCCAAAAAATAATTTTGGATATCTCTAGAGGACGTAAGAAAAATGGCTTGTACCTGATGACTCCACATGATCTAGTTGAGACTGGGTGTAGGCATAATCAAATTTTCAAGCAACTTAAATTTAACTCTGTGTAGATTTTTCATACAAATAATTGTCCATAATTTTTGAGATACGAAATAAATTTACTGAATCAACTTAAATATTCCAAGTTGATGGAAATTAAAATAAAACATCACTTAATTAAAGGTCGAACAAAATTAGAATATCTTTAAATCAAACATAATCTGATACAAAATAAATTTGAGCCAAAGTTGAAATGATAATTCATTTATCGAATTATTAATTTTCTCAAATTGTGTCCATCATTATATAATATATTTTCCCAACTCCACATAAAAAAATAAAAGAAGGATTTTGTTTGAGAAGAAGATCACAACAATAAGCGCAAAGAGACGGAGGAGTAGAAAAAGAAAATAAAGCAAATGTAAAAAAAGAATATCATGGGCTGAGGGTTTGAAGCCTTGAGCCATCATGCGCAACATAAAACTACAACAAGACAAAAGACGAAGCGGAGCTTGGGATCCAATGTCAAAATTTTTTTTGTATCTGCGTGTAGCGCCTTTTTTATATTATATATATGTGGAGGATAGAAGAGATGAAGATAGGGTGGGGGGCGAGCGAGGGGCCAGGGGCAGCGGGGACAACGGGTTAGGCACGCTGCAATCTCAATGGCCAATGCCACCTTATGCCTTCTTTGCACGACAATAAAATAAGTTGGTGGAAATCTAAAACTCCAATAAAAGACGAAACAACTGCGACATGTGATATGCCATTGATTTCATTGCAGGGATGGCCTACCCACCATCGCAAGGACTGGCTTCTGGTAGGTTTTATTATCTTATTATGATTATTTGATTTTAAGCTCCAAGAAAGTGTGTGTTTTTTAAAACCAAAAAAAAAAAAGAGTAGAAGATATTTTTGTGGCTTTGCTGTACTAATTTCGCAAAAGTATTTTCAGCATGCGCCCGAAAAGAAGAAAATAATTAGTCACACAGTGATTTTCTTGAGGTGCCTCTTTTTATCAAGATTTTTTTTTTTTTTTATATCAAATACAAACACCAGACGAGTTCATATAAGTACTCCATTTTCTTCATGAGGATAATTTGGGAAGAACCCTTGAGAGAAGAGCATCTTAGATATTTCACTTAATCTTACGAAAAAAAGTATTCTATTTTACACAAGATTCATTATCGTTTACTATTGATCTAGGGAGCCTAGTGAGAGTATGGCTAAAGATTTTATATTCCTTAGTGTTTCCATTATGAGCAACGAGTTGTCTTTTGATGATTAACTCCGTAGCATCACCTTCAAGGGTCCTCCCTTCCTTTTGCACAGATGAGTCTAATGGTCAATCCATTGTTGACTTCGACTACAAGCATGCTACACCCATCTGTTGGGTTGTTTCCCTGCTTATAATTTTCTTTGCCCCATGTAAACAAGTTCGGGTTATATATCATAACTAACTTGTAGAAGAACTGCCTTTGTTGCCTTCAGATGTCCCTTTCTCCACCATAAGTGGTGTTTCCTTTGTATTCTCGTTTTCATTCTCTTCTAACTACTGTGACCTTGTGCTGAGAATTAAAATGCAGTGATCTCTACACCTATTCAATGTTCCATTATTCTCTTGCGGCTAGCGGCAACTATCATGTTAGGTTCCTTAGCACCGTCCTTGGTAGTGTTGGCATCCTCTTCCATGCTAGATTCCACAATTTGGTCATTTATAGTCACACTCTGCTCCTTCAGATGATGTTTGTTTCTCTATTTTGTACAAACAGTCAAGTCCGTCATTGTTCCTTTATCGTAAAACTCACATGCACTCTCCCCCTTGCATAATTTTTCGATATCCTATGTGAGTCATTCGAAGGGATCTTTGTGATCTCAATATGTTAGTTTTCCTTGAGAAATGCAATCCAATGTCCAGACAGTTCTCAATAGCATTTGTTGGAGATTCTAGAGATGTTATACAGGCTACCTTCTTCCTACATTCCACATTTGTTGTGGAGGCTACTATCGAGGATGATGACAAGTCAGAAGATGTGGTTACACAGTCAAATTCCATAGGTGTGTTGCTTTCAGTCTCATCTTTCACACTCATTTCTTCAACTGTAGACATCATATCTACTTCTTTAGGAGGATTGATGCTTATCATTCCTACTTCAGAGGGTTTAGTTAGCTTCTCATCAGCTCATCTATTGTGCAACTCTCTTCCTCTGTCACTTCCCAACTTGCTAATTTCCTTAACATTCACCTCACACATGGTGTTATGAAACTCTTGGATGGATTTCTCCATTCTCCTTGTGTCAGTTTGGGGGTTATTGTCCACCATATGATCACTAATAAGTCAAGCTTGTGAGTTGAGGTCGCTATCGAGTCCGGTATCACCTTTGATTTAACAATACTTTCATCAGAGTATCCAGAACTAGTGGGCAAAGTTACAAGACTTGAGCTCTTCTTTAGACTCAAAGGATCTAAGGCTTTTTGATCATCTTTTAATATGTGACTATGCATTTCCACGAATGGAATGACAAATTTGTTCAAGCTTATTTAATTCCTGTTTTACTTCAACATTAGATGGGTGAAATTTGATAGTGATTTGGAGATCTTTGAGAGCTTCTTCCATGCTACCCATGTTGTGTGTATGACAGTCACTAGCCCCTTACTTTTCTTATCCCCTTTAGTCCCACATAGGTGGTTTTAGGAGTTAGAGTGGAGCTTATCTTTACCATTTTTCTTTGAGTTAACATTGGGTCTGATTTTTATGGTGGTGTGGGGAGAGTGTCACCACCACACATGGGTGCACGCGCCGCCCGCCTGCCCGGGCCGGGTTAGCCGTTGGCTAGGCTTGGCCTTGGGCCTCGTCCGCTAATCTTTTTAGAGAAAATAGCTTCTATTTTTGTCCATTGGCGTTCCTGGTCAACAATTATACGCTGATTTTTCTCCATATTTGGTTCCAGCAGAAGCTATTTTTAGCTGTGAAGTAGCCATGTTTGCCAAGACCTCAACAGCTATATTGAATCAACATGAGACTCCCCTTTTTCCTAGCTCAACAGCTATATTGAATCAATCATGTAACTCTCCTATTTTCCTGCTACCTTCTCTCCACTCCAACAGCCTTTCGACACCTATAAATACAGGCTCTCTTCAGCTGCAGAACATACAGCAAACATCATCTCTCTTCTCTTCTCCTCTTCTCCTGCTCTCTCTTCTTTTCCTAGGCAATTGGTGCACTACTTGTTCCAAGTCTCTGGCCTCGTGTGTACGCGTTTAGAGACTCATTGTTTTAACCTTGGAGAGCGATCGACTGATTTGATTTGCATCTCGATCAAGCCGAAATCGCTTTCAAGGTAATGATATACCATGACACAGTGTTCTTCCTCTCCTTCTGTCATTGATTTCGCTATAAATTTTCCAAAAATTTGAATGTGATTTTGAATTTCCATAAAATCAATGGTCCTAAGCTCTTCCTAACCTCTCAAAATTAGAATCTTTAGATGGAACCAACTACAGACGTTGGTCCCACAACTACTTGTATTCTCTGAAGAGCTAGAGGTAAACTATGTGTTGTTTGCTGACCTCATTGAAGAGAACACTTCTGAAACCACTGCCGTCTCTGGTGTTGGAACTTCCAAAGACAAATTCAAAACTATTGATGGAGAAACAATGAAGAAATTTGAGAAAGACAACAAAAAGGTTAGGGGGCATCTATTGAACTATATGACTAACCTCCTATTCAATTTGTTTGTCACTTTCAAATCTAACAAGATTATTTCAGAGAAATTAGAGGTCAAGTATGGAGCTGAAGATGCTGGAAAGAAGAAATATATAGTCAGTGAATGGCTGCATTTTCAAATTACTGATAACAAGTCAAGAACAAGTTCATGTTTATGAGAACCTATATGCTGAAGTTCTGAGTGAGAACATGAAGATGTGCGAGATTTTAGAGGCTAATGTGCTGATCAATAAATTTTCACCATTGTAGAGTGACTGCAGAAACCAACTGAAACATAAAAAGAAAGATCTTACTCTGGAGGAACTGATCAGCCACATGTCAATAGAAGAAGCTAATCGCCTGAAAGATAAGATGGATTCTCTTTCTTTAAATTTTTCTAAAGCTAACCTAGTTGAATCTGCTGCGCCTACAAATAAAGACAAGTATAAAGGCAAAGGTAAGAAGAACCAAAAGCCGAGCTATACTAAGCAGCAAAACAAGTTCAGTAATAAGATCCAGAAACTGAAGGGGTTGTGCTATGTTTGCGGCAAGCCAAGGCACAAAGGATACCAGTGTCCACTACGCAAAAGGCAGTCACAGCCAAACTGGGAGCCTGTAGCCCAGGCTAACCTTGCCAAGGACACAGAAGTCATCATTGTAGTGGTCGAAGAGGCAAACCTGGTGGCAAACAATATTGAATGGATCTATGATACTGGACTCTCGAGGCACTTCTACACTAACAAAGAACACATGTATGAATTTGAAGATGTTGTAGATGGTGAATTTATCTAAATGGGAAACTCTACAACTACTAGAGTTATGATAAAGGGAATATTCTTCTTAAATTTACTTCCAGTAAGTTATTATTGTTAAGTAATGTGTTGAATATGTCTTTCCTTCATGGAAACTTAGTTTCTCTTATACTTCTCAACAAAGCTAGATTGAAAACTGTTGTTGGAGATGATAAGGTCGCTATCTCTCGTGATGGGGTCTTTGTCAGGAATGGATACCTAGATTAAAGTCAGTTTGTACTTAATGTTGCTTCTGAAGCCTTGAACGAAAATACTTCTACTTCTGCTTATATTGCTGACTCTGTTGATTTGTGGCATGGTAAACTCGGCCATGTTAATTTTACATACACTAAACAACTCAAAGAAATGAAACTAATATCTGCTATGAATGCTGATAATTTCATCAAATGCTCTGTGTGCATTGAAGCAAAATATGCCAAAAGCCCTTTAAGCTGGTTACTAGCAGACAAACAGCATTGCTAGAACTGGTACATTCAGACTTAGCTTGCTTTAAAAAAATAGCCAGTAAAGGAGGAAAAGACACTACATCACCTTTGTAGATGACAGCTCTAGGTATACCAAAGTTTACCTCCTTAGACCTAAAAATGGGGCTGAGGAAATATTTTTGAAATATAAAGCAGAGGTAGAAAATCAACTGGACCAAAAGATTATGAGGCCTAGAACCAATAGGGGAGGAGAATATGATACTAACTCTTGGATAGCCTTTTGTGAGAAAAATAGTATAATACATGAGGTTAGTGCACCCCATACTCCCAAACAAAATGGGATAGCCGAATGAAAAAATAGAACTCTTAAAGAGATGATGAATGTCAAGCTTTTGATTTCAGGATTTCCTGACAATATGTGGGG
The DNA here is from genome assembly GCA_029747015.1 of Carnegiea gigantea. Classification (NCBI taxonomy): domain Eukaryota; kingdom Viridiplantae; phylum Streptophyta; class Magnoliopsida; order Caryophyllales; family Cactaceae; genus Carnegiea; species Carnegiea gigantea. The sequence goes on along the minus strand of JAKOGI010002592.1, from coordinate 5,838 downwards.
AGGAACTATTTTATTTGCTTGCTATATTCATAATAGAGTACCCTATAAGAAGTTAGACCAAACCCCTTATGAACTATGAAAAGGCTATGCTCCCAATTTGAGTTTCTTAAGGGTGTGGGGGTGTTTGGCTAAGGTTCCCCTGCCTGATTTCAAAGGAGAAAACATAGGTCTAAAACCTTCAATTTTGTGTTTATTAGCTATGCCTAAAATAGTGCTGCATATAAATTCATGTCATTGGATGACTTCTCTATTAGTGAGTCTAGCAATGCAGAATTTTTTGAATATGTATTTCCTTTAAAAAAGAATGATTCTACTACTGCGCATGAAATCGTACATATGCATGACAATGTGCCTTTGTCTACTTATAGTTCTGGTGTTAGAATCCCAGTTGATGAACCTAGAAGGACTAAGAGACCTAGAGTTATGACTAGTTTTGGTCCTTATTTCCTCACTAATTTTTTGATTGAAGACTTTGATGTTAATTTCTTGTCAGATGAATTAGTATTTACTTTCTTTATCGAAGAAGATCCAAAAACCTATGAAGAGGCCATGAGATCGATAGATGTTAGTTTCTGAAAAGAAGCCATTAAAAGTAAATTAGATTTGATAGTATGTAACCAAACTTAAGAGTTGGTTGAACTACCTAAAGGTTGTAAACCTATTAATAGTAAACAGATCTTCAAAAAGAAGTTAAGACTTGATGGTTCTATTTATAAATATAAAGCCATAGTGGTGATAAGGGAATTTACCCAGAAGAAGGGGGATGACTACTTTGACACATATTTTCTTGTGACTAAGATAGCCACCATTAGAACTCTAGTTGTCGTAGATGTCATCCATGGTCTTGTAGTGCATCAGATGGATGTGAAAACAGCATTCCTTAATGGTGTCCTAGAGGAAGAGATTTATATAACTCAACCTGAGATTTGTATAGTTCCTGGACAGGAGAATAAAGTATGCATGCTTAGAAAATCTCTTTACGGCCTTAAGCAAGCTCCTAAACAGTGGTATATAAATTTGATAGCACCGTAGTACAAAATAGTTTGGTTGTGAACACCTCTAATTCATGTGTTTATTCAAAGGTAATTGGTTCAGATTGTGTGATAATATGTCTATATGTGGATTACATGTTGATATTTGGTACTAATGTGTATGTTGTTAATGAGACTACAAAATTGCTGTCTTCTTATCTTGAAATGAAGGACATGGATGAAGCTGATGTAATCCTAAGGATTAAGATTAAAAAGATTAATAATGGTTTTTCTTTGTGTCAGTCTTATTACATTGAGGAAGTGTTGAAAAAATTTAACTATTTTGATGTGCTTCCTGTGAGAACTCCTTATGAACCTAGTATACATCTTAAGAAGAATAAAGGGCCTAATGTCTCCCAAGCTGAGGATGCTAAAATCATAGGATGTGTGATGTTTCTTATGAACTGTACTCGACCTAAAATTGATTATGCTATTAGTCGACTGAGTTATTATACTCATAACCCTAGTAAAGAGCATTGGGGTGCATTATTTCAATTGCTTAAGTACTTCAGAGGTACTATGGACTGCTGTTTGCATTTTAGTAAATTTTCTATTATGTTAAAAGAATTTTGTGATGCAAACTGGGTCTTTGATAATGATAAAGTTAGTTCTATTATTGGTTATGTATTTACCTTAGGTGGAGGAGCTATTTCATGGAAGTTTACCAAGATCCACCATGGAAGCTGAATTTACTACCCTTGAGTTGGTAGATCAAGAAGCTAAATGGCTGAAAGGTCTACTAGCATATGTGCCATTGTAGGGGAGGCAGCGTACGGCTATTTCCCTTCATTGTGACTCGCAGGCAGCAATCGGAGTTGCATACAACAGTGTGTATAACGGAAAAAAGAGACATATTTGCATCAGACATAGTGCAATAAAACAACTGCTAAAACATGGCATCAGTTCCTTGGAATACATGAGATCTGAGAAATATCTAGTAGATCCACTAACTAAGGGATTGACCAAGCGAGCTGTTCTTGATACGTCGAGGGGGTTGGAACTCAAGCCCATTAATTGAGATGGTATGGTCGATACCCTCTTGTGGTCAAATGAAGCCATATTACCCTCAATACATGCTATATTATCATCCCTATCACTTGTAGTAGTGCTTATGAGATGTTGAACTCTTATGTTCTAAATGGATCCATATCTCATTGGGGTGGTGCTATTGAGATGCACATGATGGATTCATCTCTTGATGCAAGTGAGGTTGAGCAGCATTGTGCACTTAATGATTCCATAGCCGTGATTATGGTTGTCCATGTTGAGATGGACTTGATGAAATTACCTACATAAGTGTAAAGGTTTGGATACCTTCTATGAGAGACTCAGGGCTATCTCTCCAGAGCACTTATAAGACCTAAGGTGTGTGCATGGCCCTAAAAGGTGCTAGTTCATTATCGCAGAATACGCTGTGTCCACAAGGGTTGATATGTATTATGGGGATCTCAATTAGGGTCTATCAAGTTCAAGATTCATTCACTTGATAGACACAGTTGTTGTCCTACTTCACTACGTATCAATTTAATCGAAAGATATTGATACTTAAGTGTCTAATGCTTCCTTTCCTGAGATCTTCTCTTCGCTAGTCTGTATGCCATTAGTGGGGGATTGTTGTATGTAATGGCATTCACTAGCCCCTTATTTTTCTCATCCCTTTTAGTCCCACATAGATGGTTTTGGGAGTTGGAGTAGGGTTTATCTTTACCTTTCTTCTTTGGACATGTTGAATAACATTGGGCCTAGTTTTTATAGTGGTGTGGGGAGAGTGTCACCACCACACACGCGCGTGTGCCACCCGCCTGCCCGTCCAGTCCGATCCGAGCTGGGCGCAACGCGTCCGTGGCCATGGTCGTGGGTTGGGCTTGGGCTAGGGCTGTGCCTCATCTGCTAATCTTTTTGGAGAAAAAAGATTCTATTTTTATCTATTAGCGTTCATGGTTAGTGATTGTGTGTTGATTTTTCTCCATTTTTGGCTCCAGTAGAAGCTTTTTTTAGCAGTCGAGTAGCCATGTTTATCAATACCTTAATAGATATATTGAATCAACATGAGACTCCCCTTTTTCCTAGCTCAACAACTATATTGAATCAGTCATGTTGCTATCTTATTTTCCATCTATCTTCTCTCTACTCCAACAGCCTTTCTGTACCTATAAATACAGGCTCTCTTCAGCTGCAAAACATGCAACAAACATCATCTCTCTTCTCTTCTCCTCTTCTACTGCTCTCTCTCCTTGTCCTGGGCAATTAATACACTACGTGTTTTAAGTTTTAGGCCTCAAGTGCATGTGTTTAGAGACTCACTATGTTAACCTTGGGTAGCAATCGACTGATTTGATTTGCACTTCGGTCGAGTCGAAATCACTTTCAGAGTAATGGTATACCACGACACAGTGTTCTTCCTCTCCTTCTACCATTGATTTCGCTATAACTTTCCCAAGAACCCAAACTCACCATGGCCTGTGCTCTCCTGACTCGAGTTTTAACATTAAATGAGTCTAGCTTTACAGCCAAGACACACTGATTTTTTACCAGCTTCAAACGCGCACAACTTTAACTACCATGCAGTTGGGTTCATATCAAGGGACAAACCCAGCTCCTCTATTACATTTGCTTCCTCTTTGGTACTGGGATCAAACACTTAGTGGTATTGAATGAATTTATCATATGTAATAATTGCTTGCATATATTGTTTTGATCAGTGCAATTGATTACCTTCCTCCTTCAAGCACTTGGATGCCATAAGTGCCTATTTGGAGTTATTCATCTGTCATCAAACTCTTTCCATATGTGGGCTTCAGTAAAATCCGAAGCAACGAGCTTGAGGGGCGACTCATCCTCTCAATCAAACTCAAATCCTCAATAAGTACCTAGCTACTGCAAGATAGGTATTCAAATTCAGGGCCCCGATTTAGGGTGACAATTGCCAATTAGTGTAAAGTGGATCGAAATTTAGCTGTAAATTTGGGAGCTTGAGCTGGCTATAGTGGGAAAGAGGATAGTAACAGAGGATTAATTACAAAGTAGGCCAACCTCAGAAATGGAATTAAATAACACAGAAGATAAAACGGGGTTCAAGAAGAAGAATTTAAGGAACTAGGAAGATTAAGAGGAGGGCTACGGTACTAGTGATGACTTCAGACGAGCTGCCCCCGGCCCTCCAAATCATGAGAGCGAGTGAGGGTCATGTACAGTACTTTTAAAGTGTCAAGAAGGCTCCCGGTGCTCTTTTTTTTTTTTTTTTTTTTTAAAACCAGGAAATTTGCCATGGAATCATCGCAAAAATATTGCATTATCAATTATAACCATGAGCTCCCACGGTTATTTTTTTTCAATTATTCCTAAATAATTAGTTATTTTTTATATAAAGCATGAATTTATTAATCTGGAAGCTATGACATATACAATAAATCTCTAATCCAAACAACCATATCACTAGAATAACAAATAAATCCTCTCCACAAGAAACTAAGTATGCTTTCCAACACTCCTCTTTTGGTAATCGTTATTTATAATACAACTTACATTAAAGAAATTTGGCAAATTGTTATAGTTTTCTTGTTGAAAAACTTCCCCTGCTATTGCAATCGAAACTCGAATAATTGATAAATGTCAAAGATCTATATCGCAATTAGTCAATAATCTAACCTAAAGGGACCAAAATAGTTTAAAATTAAATTGACATATTCACTATGGAGCGAGAAAAATATCACCCATTATAAGAAGATACAGTGAGCCTTTTTGAGTACAGAGATATATGGCCGATTCCACATGGAAATAATAAGAAAAATGAAAACAAAGTGGAGATGGGGGCTTATCATTAACAAAGATGTCAAGCGCAACCCCAAGGAACCAAATTTAACAGAAAGGTTTTCTAGATGGAAAAAGAGGAGGAAGAGAGGCAATGCGAACAAGTTAACTTAATTTGCGCCCAACTAACTACTATTTCTATGTCCATGCAATACGTAAAAAGTCTCATATCTTTTTAACTGTGGTTATCACCTCTAACCCCCAAAACAAAACTCACAGCAATAACGAAGAGCCTTTTAATTAAACATCTTTTCTGGGAAAAATATATCACAGATTCAGTGTGCCCTGTTTTAACAAATGAGGCTGTTTCCATTTCCTCATTTTTTTGAAATACCATTAATTATGACATTACTTTGACAAAAAATAGAACTATAATTACTTCGGAAAATTTGGGAGAAAGATATGTGTCAAAATATATGCAAAGCTCACGTGGTTTACACACACACATACATATACATATATATATATATATATATATTATATATATATATATATAATATATATATAGTATATATATAATATTATATATATATATATATATACATATATATGGATACATGTATATATATAGGCTATTATATATATATACAGATATATATATATATATATATATATAATAGTATATATATATATATATATTATATATATAATATATATATATATATATATATATAATATAGATATATACTATATATACACACACACACAAACACACACACAATATATATATATATATATATAATACATGTACATAGATAGGTATCTACATATATATATATATATATATATATATATATAATATATATATATATATATAATATATATATATATAGATATATTATATACTCACACACACACATATATAAATAGTATATATGTATATGTACTATATATATATATATATATAGAATATATATATATATAGATATATATTATCTATATATGCACAAATATATATATATATATATATATATATATATATATATATATATATATG
>JAKOGI010002591.1:76228-98568 GCA_029747015.1 Carnegiea gigantea | reverse complement strand
TGGTTTTGGATGCAACATTTGTACAATTACCTCCATCGATGATGAGGGTACAAACTTTCCCTTGAATAGTGCACCTTGTGTGGAAAATCGCCTCTCTTTGCTCCAAGCCTTCTTGAGTAGCAAATCCACTCAATGCTCGCCTAATGACAAGCAACTCACCTTCATCGAGGCCTATGATAACCTCTTCTTCTTTTTCTTCCAAGCTTTCCTCTTCTTCATGTTCATGCTCCTCAAAAGAAGCTTGGTACTCAGCCAGGGAAACAATCCTTTTGTTAGGACAATCAGATGCAAAATGTCCCATACCTTGACAACGAAAACACCGAACTTGGTCTTTTGGCCGTGAGGGCACTTTTGTGGGAGGTGGAGGGGTGATGGGAGGGACACTTTTGGCGGGTGAGGGGGCTTGAATTTGTGGGGGAAAGTAAGGTGGTTCTTGAGAAAAAGGACGGGAAGGAGTCTTGGAAAAGATGCTCTTTTCCTTAGTCTTCTTTTGTTGCTCTACCTTATAGGCTAGAGAACTCAAGTCATCTAGGGATGAATAGGTTGCAACTCAATTACATGAGCAATTGATTCATCAAGACCACTCAAATATCTTACCAATATTTGTACATCATCTTCTTTCAAATCACACTTGAGGAGGAGTTGTTCAAACTCCCGAGTGTATTCTTCCACACTTTTTGATCCTTGCTTGAGGCGGTGGAGTTTCAGATAATTATCTTGCACATAGTGTGGGGGAAGAAACTTGGCCTTGAGTTTTTCTTTCATTTTGGCCCACGTTCTAATTTTCCCTTTCCCATTTCTTGCTCTTTTCGCTCCAAGGTTAGCCCAACAGATTGAAGCATATTTGTGGAGTTTAAGGGCTACGAGTTTTACCTTCTTGTCCTCCGGGATGTCCTCATATTCAAAGATCCTCTCAATGGTGTGCAACCAATCGAGAAATGAGTCCGGGTCAAGTTGGCCTTCAAATTCGGGGATGTCAATTCGGACACCACCAATATTGCTTCCTTGCCTTCGTCTCCTTGGGGCTTCTTCGTCACTAAAATTGGCTCTGGATTGAAGGACTTCTTCTTCCGATTCGACCACCGGTTCATGAGGAAGAGAGGGAGTGGGGCTATGAACCCACCTTCGTTTCTCCTCCAAAAGTTGCCCAAGTTGAGTTTGAAGATAGGTGACTTGAGCTTCTAACTCTTCTACACGTGCTTGGCCGCTTCTTGTGGTCTTTGTAGACATGTTGGAAATGCTTTGAAGGAAGAATATGCAGCAGGGAAAGTGGCACGGGTCGTGCAAGGGGGCACGGGCAGGCCGTGCTATGCTTCGACTTGAAGATTTCTGGAAAATGAATATGGCACGGTCGTGTGGTATGGCACGGGGGCACCGTGTGAACTTTCTGGCCTGTGGACAGTGGATGTTCACGGTTTTTTTGTGTTTTTTTTTTTTTTGTGTATTTGGGTGTGATGTGGGTCACTTTAAAACCTTGGCTCTGATACCAATGATGTATATGTGGTGGTTAGTGAACCAAATCAACTCAAATAAATTAACTAAGAATTAACCAAAGTAAAGAGAAAATGAAGTTGATGAGATGGAATGAAAATAATAACAAAAAAGAACAAAAGGATAACAAGACCTTGCCACTGAGATAAATCTTTTCGCGGAGCACTCAAGGACTTGATCTTGGGGCAAAATCCTCTGTCTTCACAAGGTAATTATTCCAATTAGGAGAAGAAAAGAGAAATAGAACAACCATTGAACTTGCCAAAATCAAGAATAGACAGGGATTTTTTTTTTTTTTTGGACACAAATAAGAATCACTCTCAAGGTGTTTGTACTACTCTTGGAAAAGCTTACAACTCTGAATTGAGAAACACTTCACCCCCCCACTATATATAGGCAACAACAAGACAAGCAAAAGACACAAACTCCTAGCAATTTAAAGCTAGAAAATTAAAAAGACTTAGGAAAAATAAAAAGACACAACTTAAAGGAATGGGGGACGTTACAATGAACATTCTAGACTTCCTATCAGCTGAAGAAATCCATCCAAGTCGCGCATGATGTCAGCAAGGTGATGTCATGTAACCAAAGTCTCTTCATTTGCCCAGCATTTAATCCTTGCAGCAGCCTCCACTTCAACTGAGCATAACTCTCCGCACACACGTCCAAATCCGGTGATTCTGGGCTTGTTGGAAAGCCCTTGAAATCTATTTTCCAGAATGAGCTCATTTACTCAATTTGGATAAGTAAATCAAAAGTTATCGTCCAAACATTACACCTATATCAGAACTGGACTGGAGCAGGACAACTTCCTTTTGAGTGCTACTTTGCCTAATCAAATGACGTCCAGATTAAATAAAATTGGGCTTATTTTAAAGCTGACATCTTAAGCTTCAAAACCATGCGGCCTCTCAAGTTGTGGGTCCACTTGAGCTAGTCCAAAAAATTGGCACAAAAAAAAAATTACCTTCCGCAGGGATGAATCGGGCACCAATTCTTTCGGACGGAATATGAGTTTTATCCAGATTTTCGCCACTTGCTTGACTACTTCATGGTGTCTAAAGTCCTTGAACTCACATAATAAGAGAAAATATGAGAGTTCCCATGCACGCTCTTGTTTGACCCTTTTCTTCTTGGAAGTTGACCTTAAATAAAAATGATGCATATGGGAATATGCATCAGATTAGCCACTTAATATAGCCGTGTAATTTAGCCTAATATAGGATAAAAATCTTGGTTTCAAAATTTGAGTCAATCATGGCCTAAAAATAAGGAATGAAGATTTTTTCGGATTTTGAAAAAATCTCTAGCAAAAATGGTTTTGCAATCTGCTGCATATATATAATAAATAATAATCTTTTTAGGACTTAACTAATCAGCCTAGGATTTCATAAAAGGATTCTTAGAGCAGCCAGCCAACCAAAAGAAATTTTCAAGTAAAATGGATGTGGCCGCTGCAGTTTCAGGAACACCCTAGGCACCTTGTTTACAGGGTTGTTCGGAAATGGTGTTCTGAAGCAAATCTCGAAAACCGTTTCAAGAAGTGTTAGATTGAGACTTTCAAGATTGGCATATTAACAAGAATCTAAAAGATAGAACCTAAATCAAATCGAGACTTCTTGTTGTAAGAATTAGTCATCTTGTGGAGGATAGATGTGCAACTCCAAACACCTTGGTCAACTTGATTACTCAGGTGATCTTGTATCGCTGAATGTAGGAACTTGATCTTTAAGACTTAGTCAACTGTTGTCGAGATTTGTTGTGTGCTGATCTTTGTGTTACTGAAGCTTTGAACCTGTTCTTAAAACTTGTTCTCAACATTTAGTAGACAGAACAGGTAAGTAGGATCAATACAAACAAATGTGTAGGACCTGTTTGGAGAGCTTGTTTGGAACAATATTACTCAAGCAAGTATGCTACACTTGGATTTGTTATCATCAAAACTTTATACAGTTAGTTCAACATAGGTTATATTGTTTCAGAAGATGGAATTAAGGCGGATGAAAGCAAGATTGAGGCCGTTCGAACTTGGCCTATTCCTAAAAGTATTCATGATGTTCGAAGCTTTCATGGCTTGGCTTCTTTCTACAGGAGATTCATACGCAATTTCAGCACTATTTTAGCTCCTATGACTGAAGTTCTTAAGGGTTTCTCATTCACATGGAATCCTAAAGCACAAGCTGCCTTTGAAGAAGTGAAAGAGAGACTAACTCAAGCACCGGTATTAGCTTTACCATGCTTTGAAAACGTCTTTGAAATTGAGTGCGATGCTTTTGGAGTTGGTATTGGTGGAATTCTTACCCAAGAAGGACGTCCTTTAGCCTTCTTCAGTGAGAAATTATGTGATACCAAAAGAAGATATTCAACCTACGACAAAGAGTTCTATGCCATCGTTCGATGCTTGGAACGTTGGAATCATTATTTCGTTGCCAGTGAGTTTATTCTTCATTCTGATCATGAGGCTTTGAAGTATATTCAAGGTCAACACAAATTAAACTCACGACATGCCAAGTGGGTTGAGTTTCTACAATCCTTTCACTTCACTATTAAGCATAAGTCTGGAAAGATGAATCAAGGCGTCGATGCCCTTTCTCGGCATTATCTATTATTATTTCAGTTAGATGCTTGTATCCTTGGATTTGAGCATCTAAAGGTGTTGTATCAGGATGATGAAGATTTTGGGGTGTTATATTCTGACTGCACCAAGCGTCCCAAAGGAGATTTCCTAGTTCAAGAAGGCTTTCTCTTCAAAGGTGCTCGATTGTGTGTCCCTAAGTGCAGCACACGTGAGTTGTTGATTCGAGAAGTCCATGCTGGATCTTTAGCTGGTCATTTTGGTGAAGACAAGACCCTAATCATGCTTAGGAAACATTATTATTGGCCAGGCATGAAGAAGGACGTTCAAGATATCATTAGAAGATGCAGTACATGTCAAATTGCAAAGAGTCATTCACTCCCCCAGGGGCTTTACACGCCACTACCTATTCCTACGTTACCTTGGGTAGACGTTAGTATGGATTTCATACTTGGTTTACCAAAGACACAAAGGAATAAAGATTCTATCTTTGTGGTTGTGGATCGATTTTCAAAGATGGCTCATTTTATTCCCTGCAACAAGACTAATGATGCTACTCATGTCGCTGAGCTCTATTTTAAAGAGGTGATGAGACTACATGGAATTCCTCGTTCCATCGTCTCAGATCGAGATACCAAGTTCTTAAGTTACTTTTGGATTACTTTGTGGAAGAAGTTGGGTACCAAACTCAAATACAGTACCACTTGTCATCCACAAACAGACGGGCAAATAGAGGTTACTAATCGAACCCTTGGTACTCTATTAAGTATTTTGATTAAAAACCAAGCAAAAGCATGGGATTTGTTACTTCGACATGCTGAGTTTGCATATAACAAGACTCCTAGCAAGGCTACTGGTCTATCACCCTTTAAGGTGGTCTATGGGATTGATCCCCTGAGTCCACTTGATCTTACATCCCGACCGTTAGATCAAAAGCCTAGTGCGGATGCCGCAACTAAAGTGGAAGAGATTCAAAAGTTGCATGAGTTAGTAAAGGCCAAAATTGAGAAAACTACCCTATCATACACGGCCCAAGCTAACAAGCACAAGAAGGAGAAGCTTTTCAAGCTAGGCGATTTGGTTTGGATACATCTATGTAAAGAACATTTTCCTTCCAAAAGGAAAACTAAGTTGATGCCATGAGCAGATGGTCCATTCGAGGTTTTGGAACGGATTAATGACAATGCTTATAATGTGGAATTACCAGGTGAATATGGAGTATCAGCTACATTTAATGTTGCTGATTTAAGCCCTTATGAAGCAGATGATTATCTTTCTGATTTGAGGATCAAATCTTCCCAACAAGGGGAGAATGATGGAAGTCCATCCATAGGGTCCATGAACGTTCAAATGATCCAAAATAATCAAGAAACCAAGTCCAAAGCCACGGCCATTAATTGTTTGGTGAAGAACATTGATGGTGATGCACCCGGTTTTTCATCCAGTTTTTCACCCGGTTTTGTCTACTTGATTTATCAAGTTTAATCCTAGCTTAATTGCTTGTTTTTTGGTGTACATACAAGCTTATGGTCTAAGCTTTCATTTCCAATTGGAATTACCAGATTTGGAGTTCAATTGGTTAGTGAATTAGGTTAGTTACTAAACCTGTGCTGTTTTGAAGCCTAACCTGCACGGTTTTGGAAATTAGGCTCATTCAAGGGGTAAACGACGTCCAAATGCTATGATTCAAAAACAAGGGTAAACTAGACATCTTGAGGTTTCCTTGCATGTAACGAAAGCCAAGATTACTCAGCATTTGAGGTGTCAACCATGAAGCACAAGTCACGGCAGAAATGGGCACCTAGATACCCGGTTGCTTAGCAAGGTAGATTTCCTTCCTAGATGGGTTTGCTTGAGGTGTGTGCTTGCCTACTTGGTCACTAGAGCTGCTCGGTAAGCTGCCACCCAGCCACATAGGAGAGTGACACGTGGAAGCATGAAGAAGGCGACACATGGCAAGCTATGGACCGGCCACACTCAAACAACTTGGCAGCCATGCATTCATCAGCCTTTTGAGGTGGCAGCCGTGCACCCCTTACCTTCCTCAAAGGGAAATTGAGTCAACAAGGTTTCTTAATGTTTAGGAAAGAGTTTAAGAAAGAAATCTTGTATTTTGTAGCTTAAACTTTCAACTTATGCATGTTTAAGCTTAAACCGTGTGTAATTAAGCATAGGGTTAGTTTAATGACTTTCCTTGCCTAGAAGGAAAGCTTCATTTCGTGTAATCAAAGGCCTTATAAGTGCCTTTGCTGCCCTTTTGCATGATATCAAGCGTGTGTATCAAAATTAAGAAAAGACTTTGTGTCTTGTGTTCCTCTCAAACACTTAACTTGCTTATCCTTCATTAGGCCGATTAAGGTGGTGTTCAAGTGAGTCTTAATCATTGATTAGGTGGTGTATCTGTATCCTAATCAAAGATTAAGGGCTCTAAGCTAGGTGATTGGTGGTGTATCTTATCTAATCGTGATGGAAATCCCTCCATCCCTTTTGCTAAAAAAGAATCAAATCAAATTAGGTAATCTTATTATGCTGGTTTAAGGACGAATAAATCATCCAAGTTTTGATTAAACATTGAAACTGCAGGGCAAGGGTTAAATCCAGCAGCTAACCCGTTTTTGTGTGCTTAATTTCTCAAACATAATAAGGGTTTACGTCTAATATTTTTTGATGGATTTGAAGATCAAGATGTTAGCTTTCCAAAAAATCAAGTTTCATTCAATTTGGACTTCATTTGGTCGTTCAAATCAGCAATTAAACCTAAGGTGTCAAAACTGCCCAGTAGGGCCAGGATGAACCCGGTTTTGTTCTTTTTATTTCTTATAATATAGTTTGGTTTAAGTCTTGAATTTTTACATATTTTGGGTCCCCAAGATCTTAGCTTTCATTTCCAATTGGAATTACCAGATTTGGAGTTCAATTGGTTAGTGAATTAAGCTAATTAGTAAACTTGTGCTGTTTTGGAGTCCAATCTGCACGGTTTGGGAAATCAGGCTGATTCAAGGGGCAAATGACGTCCAATTGCTATGATTCAAAAAGGAGGGTAATTTAAACATGTTGAGGTTTCCAACCATGTAAGAAACGTAGCAATTAGTCATCATTTGAGGTGTCAAACATGCGTTGCAATTGGAGGCAGAAACTGGCTGCTTGACACCCGGTTGCTTAGCCTGGTGGTTTTCCTCCTTCAAGGGGTTTGCTTAAGGTGGAAGGCTGCCAAGCAGGTCATTTTGAGCTGCTTGATTAAGCACCCCTCAGCTACTTGAGAGAGGGACACGTGGAGCTAGTGAAACGCCACCATTTTGCAAGCTCTCATTCGACCACTCAAGCATGACATGGCACACATGCAATTTTCAGTCCTTTTGAGGTGGAAGCCATGCTCTCTTACCTTCCTTGAAGGGAAATTGAGTCAACAAGGTTTCTTAATACTTAGGAAAGAGTCTAAGAAGGAAATCTTGTGTTTTGTAGCTTAAACTTTCAGCTTATGTATGTTTTAGCTTAAACCGTGTATATTACTAAGCATAGGATTAGTTTAATGACTTTCCTTGCCTAGAAGGAAAGCTCTTTTCATGTAATCACAAGGCTATATAAGTGCCTTGGCTGCTCTTTTGTAAAACAACAAGCTTGAGTATTGAAATTAAGAAAAGACTTTGTGTCTTGTGCTCCTCTCAAACACTTAACTTGCTTATCCTTAATTAGGCCGATTAAGGTGGTGTCCAAGTGAGTCTTAATCATTGATTAGGTGGTGTATCTGTATCCTAATCAAAGGTTAAGGGCCCCAAGCTAAGTGATTAGTGGTGTATCTTATCTAATCACAAGGCTTAGAACTATCCAGATTCCATTGAATTCACTTAAAGTTCATGAAGTTAGCTTTGGGTTCCCTAAACCAAAGCTCTCCTTTTTCATGTTCTAATCAGTGAACTTCATTCCTCTCTTCTTTTTTTCTTTTCATATTCATTTCAAGCTTAATCAAGGCCAAGAATTCTTGCTTTCATTCAGTTTTGAGCCTAAACACAAAAGCCATCTCAAAAAACCGTGAAAATCACAAACTAGGCGTGCTTAGGCAGCAAGTTGGCACGGTGCCCCCGTGCCTTGAAGCACGACCGTGCCACCCCTGGTTCGTGAGTTTCCCACTTGTTTTGGTTGTGTTCTTGTTGTAAGTTGGCTTGGGTTGTTCCTACCCTTGAGACTTACATCATATTTGGTATCAGAGCAAGTTCAGATCCTTGTCTGAACCCCACGCTTCTAAACTCAATCCAAACACAGTCAAGCATAAACCGTTCCTTCCTGCGATCACAATGAGTACTAGCATGTCTGTGGAAGAAAAGCTTGAAGTTCTTTCCAAGCAAATGCAAGAAATGAGTGTGAGTAATCAAGAACTCAAGGCTCAAAATGAGTACTTGAGAAAACAACTTGGAAACTACATGAAGCAAAAGCAAAAGGCGTGTGACGAACCCATCCAATCCGAACCATGGAGGCAAGAACAAGTGTTTAGCCATACTCTTGATTCATCTAGTGAAGATGAACCATTGAGAATGACTAGACAAGACTCACGGAATCAAGCTAGTGCAAATGATTTCAAGGTTGAAATTCCAAAATTTGAAGGCAAGCTTGATCCTGAAGATTTTTTGGATTGGTTACACACAGTTGAAAGAGTTTTTGAGTACAAGGACATCCCAGAAGACAAGAAGGTGAAGTTGATTGCTTTAAGGCTTCGAAAGTATGCTTCTCTATGGTGGACTAACTTGTGTGCCAAAAGAGTAAGAGAAAGGAGGTCCAAAATCAGAACTTGGGAGATGATGAAGTCAAAGCTCAAGGCTAGATTTCTTCCTTCTACCTATGTTCAAGATTGCTACTCACAACTCCACCATTTGAACCAAGGTAATTTGAGTGTAGAAGAATACACTCGTGAATTTGAAAAGCTTGTGATTAAGTGTGATTTGCAAGAATCAGAAGAACAAACAATTGTTAGATACTCGGGAGGTCTTGATCCTAGGTATGCTAATGTTGTTGATTTGCAAGCTTACACTTCTTTTGATGAAGTATGTGTGCTAGCTCACAAGGTTGAGCAGCAAAAGAAGAGCAAACCGCCCTCACGGCAGGAAAATCCAAATCCCTTACCATATGAACAAACCTTAAACAAGGGGAGTTCATCTTATGTCCCTCAACCCACGGCATCCCTTTCCCCTTCTCCACAAAAAAACCAAACTCCACAAAAGGGCCTACCCCCACAACTCACACCAAACCCCCTTCCTAAAAACATCCCAAGGTGTTTTAAGTGCCAAGGCTTTGGTCACTTAGCATCAGATTGTACAACCCGAAGGTATGTTACCTTGGCTGAATGGAAGGCAACTGAGGAGGTCGAAATAGAAGAGGAAAAGAAAGAGGATTAAGAAGATGATCTCGAGGAGATAGTGATTGAGGCGGATGAAGGTGAAATGCTCACCTTAGACACTTACCACCCACCAAAATACAAAGAGAATCGAAATATTCTTTTCATGGCTTTTGGTGAACCATCAACCTTTTCCCCCACTCCACCCACACCCAAAACACTCAAACAAACCTTCTGTCAATTCAATTCAGAATCATTCCTTACAGTTCCTAATCCTGAATTAAGAGCATGTGAGAAAGTGGTTCCAATCATGTTCAAGGAGCCCCCTACATCCACCATTCCAATCAACAAGGGGAAGGTAAAGAAGAAAGTCTCTAAGTTCAAAAGAGACTTGTTTTCATGGTTGATTTTATTTCAACCAGAATTGAAGCAAAAGAGGAGTTCATTACCTACTATGATTTGAGGGCAAATCATTTTTAACAAGGGGAGTGTGATGAAAATCCCTCCATCCCTTTTGTTAAAAAAGAATCAAATCAAATTAGGTAATCTTATTATGCTGGTTTAAGGATGAATAAATCATCCAAGTTTTGATTAAACATTGAAACCGCAGGGCAAGGGTTAAATCCAGCAGCTAACCCATTTTTGTGTGCTTAATTTCTCAAACATACTAAGGGTTTACGTCTAATATTTTTTGATGGATTTGAAGATCAAGAAGTTAGCTTTCCAACAAATCAAGTTTCATCCAATTTGGACTTCATTTGGTCGTTCAAATCAGCAATTAAACCCAAGGTGTCAAACTGCCCAGCAGGGCCAGGATGAACCCGGTTTTGTTCTTTTTATTTCTTATGATATAGTTTAGCTTAAGTCTTGAATTTTTACATATTTTGGGTCCCCAAGATCTTAGCTTTCATTTACAATTGGAATTACCAGATTTGGAGTTCAATGGATTAGTGAACTAAGCTAATTAGTAAACCTGTGCTGTTTTGGAGTCCAATCTGCACGGTTTGGGAAATCAGGCTGATTCAAGGGGCAAATGACGTCCAATTGCTATGATTCAAAAAGGAGGGTAATTTAGACATCTTGAGGTTTCCAACCATGTAAGAAACGTAGCAATTAGTCATCATTTGAGGTGTCAAACATGCGTTGCAAGTGGAGGCAGAAACTGGCTGCTTGACATCCGGTTGCTTAGCCTGGTGGTTTTCATCCTTCAAGGGGTTTGCTTAAGGTGGAAGGCTGCCAAGCAGGTCATTTTGAGCTTCTTGATTAAGCACCACTCAGCTACTTGAGAGAGAGACACGTGGAGCTAGTGAAACGCCACCATTTTGCAAGCTCTCATTAGACCACTCAAGCATGACATGGCACACATGCAATTTTCAGTCCTTTTGAGGTGGCAGCCATGCTCTCTTACCTTCCTTGAAGGGAAATTGAGTCAACAAGGTTTTTTAATACTTAGGAAAGAGTTTAAGAAGGAAATCTTGTGTTTTGTAGCTTAAACTTTCAGCTTATGTAGCTTAAACCGTGTATTACTAAGCATAGGATTAGTTTGATGACTTTCCTTGCCTAGAAGGAAAGCTCTTTTCATGTAATCACAAGGCTATATAAGTGCCTTGGTTGCTCTTTTGTAAAACAACAAGCTTGAGTATTGAAATTAAGAAAAGACTTTGTGTCTTGTGTTCCTCTCAAACACTTAACTTGCTTATCCTTAATTAGGCTGATTAAGGTGGTGTCCAAGTGAGTCTTAATCATTGATTAGGTGGTGTATCTTATCCTAATCAAAGGTTAAGGGCCCTAAGCTAAGTGATTAGTGGTGTATCTCACAAGGCTTAGAACTATCCAAATTCCATTGAATTCACTTAAAGTTCATGAAGTTAGCTTTTGGATTCCTTAAACCATAAGCTCTCTCTTTTCGTGTTCTAATCAGTGAACTGCATTCCCCACGTCTCCTTTTCCTTTTCATATTCATTTCAAGCTTAATCAAGGCTAAGAATTCTTGCTTTGATTCAGTTTTGAGCCCAAACACAAAAGCCATCTCAAAAACCGTGAAAATCACAAACTAGGCGTGCTTAGGCAGCAAGTTGGCACGGTGCCCCCGTGCCTTGAAGAACGACCGTGCCACCCCTGGTTCGTGAGTTTTCCACTTGTTTTGGTTGTGTTCTTGTTGTAAGTTGGCTTGGGTTGTTCCTACCCTTGAGACTTACATCGAATCACAAAGCTCAGAACTAACCCAAACACATTGAATTCACTTAAAGTTCTTAAAGCTAGCTTTTGGATTCCTTAAACCATAAGCTCTCTTTTGTGTTCCAATCAGTGAACTTCTCATTCTTTTCATTTCACACATTTCCTACCCTTTCTCATACTCTTTTCAAGCTTAATCAAGGCCAAGACTTCTTGCTTTGATTCAGTTTTTAGTCCAAACACAAATCCACCTCAAACCGTGAGAAGTCACAAATTTCAGGCGTGCAAGGTAGAATTTTGGCACGGTCATACCGTGTCCTTAAGCACGGTCGTGCGTCCTTGAGTTCGTGAGTTTTCCATTTGATTTGATTGTGTTCTTGTTGTAAGTTAGCTTGGGTTGTTCCTACCCTTGAGACTTACATCATTTGGATTCATCCTGTAGGCATGCTTATTTTATAGGATTGAACCGGGAATAAGGTCTATGTGGTGTTGGATAGCTCTTTTGGGAGGTAAACCTTATGTACCTCTGGGAAGCAATGAACGGGATCAAGTTTAAAGGCAATCCAATCCCAAGGGGGTCCAAGAGGCCATTCAAGTTGTGAGAAAATGTATAGAAGATTAGGGCCACAACCCATCGGTTCCAGACAGCAAGTGCATCAATTTAGTGACCCTAATAACCTAGCTTTAAGGTGGTTTAAATCCATTTTATTGCATTGAATTTTAAGCTAAGAAAGTTAGATTTCTAATAAAGCAAATTCCAAGTCATTTGGACTTCATTTGTCCATCCAATTCAGCCCTCAAAATCCAGCTGTGCAAACTACCCAGTTGGATAGTTTCAGTACCTGGTTTTGAGGTTCCATTTTTCCTACCCTTGGATTAACTTAGAAACCTACAAATGAACATTTTGCAATCCTTTTTGAGTGCAATTGATGGGTAGTAAAAAAGTTTCAAGTCAAATCCTAGGTTAAGGTTCCAAAAGAAAGCAAGTTTAGAAGACGTGCAGTTTGATTGCAGCAAAGAGTCACTTGTAATTATTAGGCTTAGAATCAGACACTACAAGAGGTCTTGCCTAAAAATAGACACTTGGGGCTTTCTCCTAGCTTTGAAATGAACCCATTTGGTCAAGTATTTTGGAAGTTATGCTTGTTTAAAGTTGACACTGTAGTTCTAAAAAGTGCTGACAGCTTTTTCTTTTACTTTTGTACTTGCGTACTTTTTGGTCCCCTCTGCTTTTCCTATTTGGCCAGTTGTTTAGCCTTGTTGATGTATGTGTGCGAGGAAAAGTGATCCAAATCAAACTCAAACTCAAAACAAACCCAAGTGAAAAGAGAAATGAAAGATGGATGAGATGGAAGAAGATCTTCACCACACAAGAAAAGGATAGAACAAGACCTTGTAATTGAGATAATCCTTCACGGAGCCACTCAATGACTTGATCTGGGGCTAATTCTTTTGTCTTAACCGAGGAATCACTCCAATGGAGAAGATAGAGAACCTAGAACACCACTTGAATTTGCCACAATTCAAGATATAGAACTAGGAATTTTAGATGCACTTTTGAGAAACACACTCAAAGGACTTGTATTGCTTTTGGAAATCTCATACAATCTGAATGACAAGCATCACACGCCCCTCCTCTTTTATAAGCTCAGCAAAAGACAACCAAAAGACTCAACAACTCCTAACAATTAAAACTAGCCAATGAAAAGACTAAGTAAAATGAAAAGACTCATCATAAAAAGGGTAGGGGAGGTTACAAGGAATATTCTAGGATTTCTATTAGCTGATTATCTCCATCTAGAAGCCTCCAAAATGTGCACAATATCAGCCACACAAACACATGTAACCGAAGACTCTTCACTTTCCCAGAATTAACCCTTGCAGCTGCCTCAACTTCAACAGAGTATATCTTCCAGAATACTCGGCCAAAACACGCGTTCTTAGGCTTGCTAGAAAGCCCTGGAAGTCTATTTTCCAGAATGGGCTCATTTGCTCAATTTGGATAATCGGTTTAAAAGTTATGGCCCAAACAATGCACCTATCTTAGACTGGACTGGATCAGAATAATGTACCTTTGAGAATGCACCTATCTCAGACTGGACTGGATCAGAATAATGTACCTTTGAGTGATATTTTGCCCAATTAAATGACGTCCAAATTAAACAAACTTGGGCTTACTTTAAAGCTGAAATCTTAAGCTTCCAAAGCATATGGGCCCTCAAGTTGTGGGTCTACTTGAGCTTGTCCAAAAGTTGCCACAGAAATTACCTTCCGCAGGGACGAATTGGGCACTAATTCTTCCGGAAGGAATAAGACTTTTCTACAGAGTTTTGCCACATCTTTGACTTCTTGAAGCTTGATTGGGTTTTCCTTGAGCTGGGCTTGATGGTCTCTATCATTTCCCCCGCGTGAGTGAAAGTTTGCCCTCAAACCAGGAAGGGGCTCATGAGTAAAATAGGGGCTAAGGTCGGAGACATTGAATGTAGCTGAAACTCCATAATCTCCGGGAAGATCAACCTTGTAAGCATTAGGCCTAACCTTCTCAACTTAGATTTTCTTTTAGAAGGAAAACGTTCCTTTCGCAGGTGAATCCAAACCAAGTCTCCAGGCTAAAAATGTACCTCTTTTCGGTGCTTGTTGGCGCTTTGCATGGCTCTCTCATTAGCCTTGGCTATGTTGTCACGAACGCGAGCATGAAGTTCTTGAATTTCCTTGGCTCATTTCTCGGCTTCCCAACTAAGTTTTGTAGGAGTGGGAATAGGAATAAGATCCAACGGACTCCTGGGATTATAGCCATAGACAACTTGAAAAGGAGAGAGTTGGATGGACTTGCTAGGCACTCGATTGAATGCAAACTCGACATGGGGCAACAACTCATCCCAATTCTTCAAATGCTTCTTCACAAGGACTCGTAGTAAAGTACCCAAAGGCCTATTAGTGACTTCAGTTTGTCCATCGGTTTGGGGATGACATGTTGTGCTAAACTTGAGTTGAGTACCCAATTTACGCCACAAAGTGAGCCAAAAGTGACAAAGGAACTTAGGGTCACGATCGGATACCATACTCTTAGGAATGCCATGTAGTCTCACAATTTCCTTGAAGTACAAGTTAGCCACTTGAGTAGCATCATTACTAGTGTGGCAAGGGATGAAATGTGCCATCTTGGAAAATCGGTCCACAACTACTATAATGGAATCCTTGTTCCTTTGGGTTCTAGGCAAACCCGTAATGAAGGCCAAACTAATATCTTCCCAAGGGGCTTGAGGAATAGGAAGAGGGGAGTACAAGCCTTGGGGCAACGCATGGCTCTTAGCCATTTAACAAGTAGAACATCTTTTGATGAAATGCTCTACATCTCTTGACAGCTTTGGCCAATAGTAGTGTTCCTTCAACATTGCTCTTGTCTTCTCTACACCGAAATGGTCGGCTAGGGCTCCTCCATGTAGCTCTTGGATAAGGAGCTCTCTAAATCCGCATTGAGGAATGCAAAGGCGTGAGCCTTTAAATAGGAACCCATCTTCTAAGTGAAACAACCCATGGGGGTGCTCAGAACACTTCTCAAAAATATCCTTGAAATCATCATCTTTGGAGTACAAATCTTTCACAATCTCAAAACCAAGTACTTTAGTACTCAAAGTGGAGAGTATCAAGTACCTACGAGAGAGTGCATCGGCTCCTTTGTTGAGAGTCCCCGCCTTATGTTGGATGGTGAAATGGAAGGACTGAAGATACTCTACCCATTTAGCATGTCTAGGGCTGAGTTTGTGTTATCCTTGAATGTACTTGAGAGCCTCATGATCAGAATGGAGAATGAATTCTCCTCCAACAAGATAATGACGCCAATGCTCCAATGCTCTAATGATAGCATACAACTCCTTGTCGTAGGTGGAGTACTTCTTCTTGGCATCGTTGAGCTTCTCACTAAAGAAGGCAATGGGTCTCTTCTCTTGAGATAGGACAGCTCCAATTCCTAACCCGGATGCATCACATTCAACTTCAAAAACTTTGGCAAAATCGGGCAAGGCTAGGACGGGAGCACTAGTGAGTTTCTTCTTGATCTCTTCAAATTCTTATTGTGCTTGCTCGTTCCAAGAAAATTCTTTGCCTTTAATTACCTCGGTCATAGGAGCCACAATGGTGCTGAAATTTCGGATGAATCTCCGGTAGAATGATGCTAGGCCATGGAAATTCCTTACTTGAGTGATAGATGTAGGAGTAGGCCATTCTTGGATAGCCTTGATCTTGCTATCATCAACTTGAAGACCTTGGGCAGACACAATGAAACCCAAGAATACCACTTGAGGGGTGAAGAAATAACATTTCTCCATATTGCCATAGAGTTGCTCTTGAGAAAGGATCTCCAAAACTTGTTGCAAGTGTTGGGCATGCTCTTCTTCGGTCTTGCTATAGACCAAAATATCATCAAAGTAGACAACAACACAAATGCCAATGAGGGGCTTTAGAACTTGGTTCATAAGCCTCATGAAAGTGCTAGGGGCATTAGTAAGCCCAAATGGCATCACAAGCCACTCATACAAACCTCCTTTAGTCTTAAAGGCGGTTTTCCATTCATCACCTTCAAAGATCCGGATTTGATAGTGGCCACTTCCTAAATCAATCTTGGAAAAGATAGCGGCTCCATGGAGTTCATCAAGTAGATCTTCCAATCTTGGAATAGGATACCAGTACTTGATAGTGATTTTGTTAATAGCCCGGCTATCCACACACATGCGCATGCTACCGTCCTTTTTAGGAACAAAGAGGGCGGGCATGGCACATGGACTCAAACTCTTCCGAATTAAACCCTTGGACAAGAGGTCATCTATTTGTTTTTGGATTTCTTGAGTTTCACTAGGAGACATCCGGTAGGCCGGCTTGTTGGGAAGAACGGAACCGGGAATGAGATCTATCTTGTGTTGGATGGATCTAGGAGGGGGAAGGCCTTGTGGGATCTCTTGTGGAAAGACATGATGGTGGGTTTGAAGGAGAGGGGTGAGTAGTGGATGTGTGGGAGATGGTGGCTTAGGTTCCTCTTGTAGAAGAATCAAGTCTTTGAAAGCCTCAAATTCATGGTGCTCGGATTTGAGGAGAGTGGTGAGAAAGACATCCAAGTGAGGATTGTCTTTGGGTCTAGTGGTGGAGGGAATTTTAAGAGGAGTAAGGGTAATCTTTTCGTGGTCTTTTTGGAAAGAATAAGTGTTCATCCGGCCATCATGGATGACACTTCTATCACATAGCCACGGTCTACCCAACAAAATATGACAAGCATCCATAGGGACAATGTCACACCATATCTCATCCTTATAATTTTTCCCAATTGAAAAAGAAACAAGACATCGGTGAGTGATTTGCAAACCCTTGCCTTGGTTCAACCATTGAATGGGGTAGGGATTGGGGCGAGGAGAGACTTGCAGCTTGAGCTTATCAACCATAGTCTTGGAAGCAACATTGGCACAACTTCCACCATCAATAATAAGGGAGCATACCTTGTTTCCCACGGTACACCTTGTGTGGAATATAGCTTCTCTTTGCTCCATGTCTTCTTGAGTGGCAAATCCACTCAATGCCCGGCGGATGACTAGCAATTCTCCTTCATCGGGGCCTTCTTCAACTTCTTCCAAGCTTCCTTCTTCAAAATGTTCTCCTTCTTCTTCTTCATATGCATGTTCTTCACATGCTTCTTGATATTCTGCTAAGGAAACAATCCTTTTGTTTGGACACTCTGAGGCATAGTGTCCCATTCCTTGGCAACGAAAACATCGAACCTTGTCCTTGGATTTGGGCTCTTGTGTAGAGGGCTTAGGAGGGGTTGGAGTGGTGTTTTTGGCTTGTGGAGGGTTTTGAGGTCTAGGAGGGTAGTAGGGAGGTCTTTGTGTGGAGTGGGGACGAGAAAGAGGTTTGGACAAGATGCTCTTTCCCTTAGATTTCTTTTGTTGCTCTACCTTATAGGCTAGAGAACTCAAGTCATCCAGGGATGAATAGGGTTGCAACTCAATTACATGAGCAATGGACTCATCAAGACCGGTCAAGTATCTTACCAAGGTTTGTGAGTCGTCTTCTCTCAAATCGCATTTGAGTAGGAGTTGTTCAAACTCCCGAGTGTATTCTTCCACACTCTTGGATCCTTGCTTGAGTCGATGGAGCTTGAGATAATTGTCTTGCACATAGTGAGAGGGAAGAAACTTGGCCTTAAGCTTTTCTTTCATTTTGGCCCAAGTTCTGATTTTTCCCTTTCCATTCCTTGCTTTTTTAGCTCCAAGATTAGCCCACCAAATTGAAGCATATTTTCTGAGTTTAAGGGCTACAAGTTTTACCTTCTTGTCCTCCGGGATGTCCTCGTACTCAAAGATTCGCTCAATGGTATGCAACCAATCGAGGAACAAATCCGGGTCAAGTTGACCTTCAAATTCGGGGATGTCAATTCGGACACCACCAATATTGCCTCCTTGCTTTCGTCTCCATGGGGCTTCCTCATCACTTGAATTGGCACGGGAGTGACGGACTTCCTCTTCGGATTCGACCACCGGTTCATGAGGGTGAGAGGGTGTGGGGCTATGAACCCACCTTCTTTTCTCCTCTAAGAGTTGGCCAAGTTGTGTCCGGAGATATGTAACCTGGGCTTCCAACTCCTCTATTCTTGCTTGATCGCTTCTTGTAGACTTAGTAGACATGTTGAAGTGGTTTGGGGGAAGAAAATGCTGCTGGGGAAGGTGGCACGGGCGTGCTGATGTATAAGCGGGTGGTAAGTGAACCAAATCAAACTCAAACAAATTCTAAACAAGAATCAAACCAAAGAAAAGTGAATATGGAAGATAGATTGAGATGGATCGAAGAATAATAACAAAAGAAAAAACAAAGGATAAACAAGACCTTGCACTTGAGATAATCCTTCACGGAGCCACTCAAGGGCTTGATCTTGGGCAAATTCTCTTGTCTTTACCAAGGAATCACTCCAATTGGAAAAAGGAAGAGAACCTAAAACACCACTTGAACTTGCCCAAATTCAAGATATAGAACTAGGGATTCGGAACACTTTTGAGAATCACACTCAAAGGTATTTGTATTTCACTTGGGAAAGCTTACAACTCTGAATTCAAATGCAACTACACAACCCACCTATTTATAGGCTAAACAAAGATAACCAAAAGACTTAAAAACTCCTAACAATTAAAACTAGAAAATTGAAAAGGCTTGGAAAATGGAAAAGACTCAACATAAAGGGGTGGGGGAGGTTACAAAGAATATTCTAGGCTTCCAATCAGCTGAAGACATCCATCTAGAACACTCCAAGTCGTGCATGATGTCATCCACATGATGTCATGTAACCAAAGTCTCTTCATTTGCCCAGCATTTAATCCTTGCAGCAGCCTCCACTTCAACTGAGCATAACTCTCAGCACACACGTCCAAATCAGGTGATTCTGGGCTTGTTGGAAAGCCCTGGAAATCTATTTTCCAGAATGAGCTCATTTGCTCAATTTAGATAAGTAGGTCAAAAGTTATGGTCCGAACATTACACCTATATCAGAACTGGACTGGAGCAGGACATGTCTTCTTTGAGTAATATTTAGCCCAACCAAACGACGTCCAAATTAAACATAATTGGGCTTGTTTGAAAGCTGAGATCTTAAACTTCAAAACCATGTGGAGCCTCAAGTTGTGGGACCACTTTAGTTAGGCCAAAAGTGCACACAAAAAAATCGGGAAATTTCGGGATGAAGGCGGCATTACCTCTTCGGGCATGAACGCCAATTTCCGGCAAAGTTTTGCAACTTCTTTGACTTCTTGAAGCTTGAGTGAGTCCTCCTTGGGCTGAGCTTGATGGTCCTTGGGCTTCTCATGATGGTCTCCATCATTGAAATGGAAGGTACTCCTGATCCCCATTTGAAAAACCCGTTTGAAAAAGGCACTTTGACGTTCAAATAGAACTCCATAAAGTGTCTTTTGTCATGAAATTCAAATATTGGAACCAAAGAGGAGCCTTGCCATGCATGAACTTGTTTGAAACTTACCTCCCTTGAAGTTGAGTTTAAAGAATGAAAATGATCCCCTTGAAAATATACATCAATCCCTCTCTCTTCGAAAAGAATTGTCCTCAATTCTTGTTGTGAATGAGGGCATTCTTCTTGACTCAAGAGTTCCTCAATTCCTTCGACAACCCCACATAGCTCCAAATCGGACATTTGGGGTTCTTCAATTTCAAGCTCATCAAATATTGGAGGTATGTCACAATTTACCTCATGGTTTTCATGACATCCTTCTTTAAAGATCAAGGGTTCTCCATGTTCGCCTTCCTTATCTATCCCTCTTGCTCGTCCCTCACTTGTGTTTCCCATTTGCCCCCCCATGGTTATAAGTTTGGTTAGTTTAGGTTCTAATTGTAGGGATAATGGAACAATGAAATTGTCATAACAAGGATCAAAGTGAGCAACACATGCTATTCCCTTATCTAAATGGTGATCTAGCACAAGTAGCGAAGGACATGAATAGTCTTCTTGTCCCTCAAGTTCAAAGGTCTCATCATCACCATAGTCATCAAAAACAAGAGGTAGGTCAACTAGGCTTGAAGCTTTTTCTCCAAGGATCTCTTCATCTTTGTTGGAGTTAAATTTCTCAAAGGAAACAAATGGATGCTTGTGTAAGTAAGAGGTTGGAGTGAAAGTATCCATTAATTTACCTCTTAACTTATCCCATGTTCTGATATTACTTTTTCCTCTCTTCTTCCTCTTATACTTGTACTTTTCCCACCATTCAAGCGCATGGCCTCGGAGCTTCTCGATAACCACCTTAAACTTCTCTTGCTCGTCAATATTGTAGCGAGTGAAGACTTGATCCACTTTGGAAATCCAGTAAGGGAAATCTTCTTTTGGCCACGAAACTTTGGAGTTTCAAGGATGACCATCTCCTTTTCAATCAAAGCAATCTCTTTTCTCAAGTTCCCAAGAGACATCATGATGGATGAATGCTTAAGGGTTCTTTGTGGGTTATGTGTTTAGGCTAGAAAAAGGCTGTTTTGGAGAAGAGGAGGGAGGGCCCAGTCGTGCAATGGGGCACTGGGGAACCGTGCGAAATTTCTGGCCTGTGGACACTGGATGTTCACGGTTTTTTTTTTTTTTAAAATGTATTTGGGGGTGATGTGGGTCACTTTAAAACCTTTGCTCTGATACCAATTGATGTATATGTGGGTGGTAAGTGAACCAAATCAAACTCAAATAAACCCAAATAAGAATCAAACCAAAGAAAAGTGAATATGGAAGGTTGATTGAGGTGGAATGAAAATAATAGCAAAATAGAACAAAGGATAAACAAGACCTTGCACTTGAGATAATCCTTCGCGGAGCCACTCAAGGGCTTGATCTTGGGCAAATCCTCTCGTCTTCACCAAGGAATCACTCCAATTGGAAAAGGAAAGAGAACCTAGAACACCACTTGAACTTGCCAAAATTCAAGATATAGAACTAGGGATTTGGAATACTTTTGAGAATCACTCTCAAGGTGTTTGTGCTACTCTTGGAAAAGCTTACAACTCTGAATTCAAATGCAACTACATAACCCACCTATTTATAGGCTAAACAAAGATAACCAAAAGACTTAAAAACTCCTAACAATTAAAACTAGAAAATTGAAAAGGCTTGGAAAATGGAAAAGACTCAACATAAAGGGTGGGGGAGGTTACAAAGAATATTCTAGGCTTCCAATCAGCTGAAGACATCCATCTAGAACACTCCAAGGCGTGCATGATGTCATCCACATGATGTCATGTAACCAAAGTCTCTTCATTTGCCCAGCATTTAATCCTTGCAGCAGCCTCCACTTCAACGGAGCATAACTCTCAGCACACACGTCCAAAACAGGTGATTTCGGCTTGTTGGAAAGCCTGGAAATCTATTTCCAGAAGAGCCCATTTGTCCAATTTAGATAAGTAGATAAAAAGTTATGGTCTGAATATTACACCTATATCAGAACTGGACTGGAACAGGACATGTCTTTTTTGAGTAATATTTAGCCTAACCAAACGACGTCCAAATTAAACATAATTGGGCTTGTTTGAAAGCTGAGATCTTAAACTTCAAAACCATGTAGAGCCTCAAGTTGTGGGACCACTTTAGTTAGGCCAAAAGTGCACACAAAAAAATCGGGAAATTTCAGGATGAAGGCGGCATTACCTCTTCGGGCATGAACGCCAATTTTCGGTAAAGTTTTGCAACTTCTTTGACTTCTTGAAGCTTGAGTGAGTCCTCCTTGGGCTGAGCTTGATGGTCCTTGGGCTTCTCATGATGGTCTCCATCATTGAAATGGAAGGTACTCCTGATCCCCATCTGAAAAACCCGTTTGAAAAAGGCACTTTGACGTTAAATAGAACTCCATAAAGGGTCTTTGTTCATGAAATTCAAATATTTGGAACCAAAGAGGAGCCTTGCCATGCATGAACTTGTTGAAACTTACCTCCATTGAAGTGAGTGTTAAACGAATGAAAATGATCCCCTTGGAAAATATACATCAATTCCGCTCTCTCTTCGAAAAGAATTGTCCTCAATTCGGTTGTGAAGAGGGCATTCTCTTTGAAATCAGAGTTCCTCAATTCCGTCGAAACCCCACATAGCTCCAAATCGGACATTTGGAGTTCTTCAATTTCAAGCTCATCAAATATTGGAGGTATGTCACAATTTACCTCATGGTTTTCATGACATCCTTCTTTAAAGATCAAGGGTTCTCCATGTTCGCCTTCCTTATCTATCCCTCTTGCTCGTCCCTCACTTGTGTTTCCCATTTG